>OY756428.1:9742778-9967778 GCA_963576905.1 Mystacides longicornis
GTAACATAAAAACATGGTTGCAAGTGAATGAAAGATCACGTCAATGGCTGTAAGTCATATTATTATTTTTACTAGTCCCTAAACGGACACTACTTGTTACCAGATGGTTGATATTATTGTGTCTTCTCAAATGCAATCAAATGTGTTAGTGTTTCTGCCTAGCCACATACCTACCTACATACCTATTTATAACTCAATCGATTGGTTATATAGGTCCGTACGGACAGGTTTAGTTTTTGAAAGAAGGATGTAAAAACCGTTCAATATTTATGTACATCAGAAAAAATCTATACACATGTACGCACACAATATGTTTTGCACCACATAGTTATAAACAATGAAAGGATCATAAATTATTTTATGTGTTCACTTACAATGGTACATACCTAGGTATTTATGAATTATTTTGATGTGTTCATTGTAAGGGTACGTAAAACTGACAATATTTATGAGCATCCACTCTTCATAAATCTGAAATCTAGAGTAGATGGGGTAAGGGCGTATGGAATCCACTGCAAAAGATCCTGGGCAGGTTCAATGAGCTCTCTTATCGCTCCATGTCGGAATCCATAAGCTCTGCTGCGAAGGAACAGACCACATAATGAGGTATCTTCCTACTGCCTAGTCTTCGAGACCCGGATTGATTGAGACCGAGACTCTGGTAATGATTGCTCCCAAAATTTGAATTTATTTATTTAGTATTTCTATACTTTTCAAATAGTCGAGTATCTTCTATTCTATTCTGTACAAACCAAATGAAACCATTTCATTCCAAACTGCCTTCATCGTAAAAAAAACTGAACACATTTTGGAGAGCTGTTATTCATTAGAAAAAAAAAATGGTACGAATTATTACGATGTAGGTATAATAATAGGTAGGTACATATATATCGAGTCGGTATATACCAACTTGTGGAGTTCTAAGACGTCACATTGTGAGAAATGTATGTTTTGTTTCTTTAACAGTGGCGGAACAGATAGTTTTTATAGTATTTTATGTAACATATCTGAGTAGGTATTTAGATTGGGTGGTTAGTCTTTCGCGGAACTTATGTAGGTATGTGAAGATAATATCATTGCATAAATATATTATTTTGAAAGATTTTAGTTTTTCCGTGTGTTTAAAAAAATATTATAAGTAGGTACTTAATTCATCACAATATAACACATCTGATAAGCTTACATGATTCAATATTTAAAAACCATTGGCCGTATATTGTTATTAATAAATAAATAAATTTAAAAAAGTTTATTGATTTATCAGATATTTAAGTAAATAAAACACTTAAACAAACTTGATTTTTTATGTTGAAAATTTAAAACCAAAATATTGATAGATTAATCATAAAGAAATGTGTTTAAAGAATAAAGAAATGTTTCTTATTCCACAGAAATTCTTCACGAGTATATTGCTACACCACTGCGCACAAAAAAAAATGTTATTATTATTATGAACAAGAGGGTATAAATGAAATAGCGATATATTATGTTCGTTATGTTAGTTGAGATGGATAGATACGATTTTAACTAAATATTTTAACAGATTTTAAACAATTTGTCATCTCAAGTAGTTTTTATATCCATGATTTTGGGGGTCTAATTGGAATTAGGAGCGTAATCAGAATCTATATTCCAATTCAGACACGAAAAATATTTTGCGTTACATAGCCCCTTAACGTCTATTGTTATCTCTCCTTCTGGTAGATCGGCGATCGTCCACGTTTTCATGTTATTGTGAGCATTTAGTTCAGCTGATAATGCTTCTTGCCAAGCAGGTATTTTATATGCTTCTTTGAAACTTGAAGGGTCGCTGCAACCATTTGTATTCAGGCAGAATGCTGTATTTGTATTCGGCGCAAAGGGTTTGTACCTGTTATGCTGAGTGATGATTTTTTTTGACGGAATAAAATAAATAAAATATAATTCAAAGTCATTTAAATACGTCGGTTTTCTGGTTGTTCTTTTAGATCTTGATTCTTCACAATTTCCTGCTTCCTCACTATTAGCATTCTCACTATTACTATGTTGCTCTGGTATGTTAATCTCATTTTCAATACTTTTATTTTTATTTTCTTCAAAAATTGCAACATTTTGGTCATCACTTATTTCAGAATTATTTAAATTGTTGTATATGATTTGAGTCTCATCAAATTTCACATCACGGGAAATAATAATTTGATCTTTGTCAGCATTCCATAAACGATATCCATTTGTAGCATATCCAACCATGCACACAGGTTGTGTTCTACTCTCTAATTTCTTTTTAAGAGGTAATATAACAGCCCATCATTTTGCACCTGGGCCTGAGAATCAACGAGGATAAAACCAAGCTTATGATCTCTTCTCCAACAGCAACCCCAAACCATGCAGCACACACGTTCAACGCCGCTAACTATAACTTTGAAATAATAATAATAAAAATTCAAATTCAAACAGTATTTATGGAAACACTTATTAAATATAAAGGGACAGACCCAACTCAGAGACCAACAATACCGAAAATTAAAACTAATCACAAAACTAAGAATATTGTTTTCAATGTAAACGAAATAATTAATCAATATCTAAGACGAAACGAAATCACATCATTAGAAGAAATACATGAAATAATCTATAGCGGAGCAATAACCACGTCAATTATACTAGGAATCAAACAAATACAACAAGACACACAAAATCAGAGCACAAATAAGCAAAAATACAAGCCACCATGGGAAAGGAGACTAGAAACAAAAATAAGAAAACTTAGAAAAGAGATAGGACAAAAAACGCAATATATAAATGGTAAACTTTCTACTAAAAAACAAATTAAAATGAAACTTAAAGACAAAGACATAAACCAAATTACTGAAGACTTGGACACATTAAAGCAAAAACTACATGCACTCGCGAAAAGACTACAAAGATATAAAACATCAAACCAAAGACGAAAGGATAACACTTTATTTGAAACCAATGAAAAACAATTCTATAGAAAATTCAATACTAAACACCAAGTCAGCAACCCACCCGATATGATGGAAGTAACAAGTTTCTGGGAAAATATATGGATGAAACCGGTCACACATGATACTCATTCATCATGGATTGAAATAGAAGAAAGCGAAACGGAACATATTGAAACTATGCCCATATGTACGATAACAGATGAAGATATAAAACAATCCGTAAAAAGACTACACAATTGGAAAACACCAGGGTAGTGAGTACGTAACTTTTGCTATAGCACGACTGGTAACCGACGAGTTCATCGAAAATCAATTCATCGAAAATCAATTCATCGAAAATAAATTCATCGAAAATCAATTCATCGAAAATCAATTCATCGAAAATCAATTCATCGAATGATCAATTCATCGAAAATCAATTCATCGAATGATCAATTCATCGAATGACCAATTCATCGAAAATAAATATTTTGAATATATTTGAGAGACACAGCCTTTTTGACAACCAAACTCATGTGTTGAAATATTTGGACTTCAATTTAGAAAATGGGCCTATTTTCATATCGTGCGATAAAATATCACACACTTTCAAAGTATGCGCGAGCAAGCAAGCAAGCAAGCAAGCAAGCAAGCAAGCAAGCAAGCAAGCAAGCAAGCAAGCAAGCAAGCAAGCAAGCAAGCAAGCAAGCAAGCAAGCAAGCAAGCAAGCAAGCAAGCAAGCAAGCAAGCAAGCAAGCAAGCAAGCAAGCAAGCAAGCAAGCAAGCAAGCAAGCAAGCAAGCAAGCAAGCAAGCAAGCAAGCAAGCAAGCAAGCAAGCAAGCAAGCAAGCAAGCAAGCAAGCAAGCAAGCAAGCAAGCAAGCAAGCAAGCAAGCAAGCAAGCAAGCAAGCAAGCAAGCAAGCAAGCAAGCAAGCAAGCAAGCAAGCAAGCAAGCAAGCAAGCAAGCAAGCAAGCAAGCAAGCAAGCAAGCAAGCAAGCAAGCAAGCAAGCAAGCAAGCAAGCAAGCAAGCAAGCAAGCAAGCAAGCAACATTAATTTGTAAATAACCTGTTCTATGATATAAAATAAAATTATAATTGAAGTGGTTGGTGGCCCAGTGGTTACAACGCCGGCTTTCGTACTGTGGACGTCGTGGTTCGATCCCAGGTGCCAACCATCTTCCTCTTTCAGGACACAAGCTTTAAGTAGCTTACTGTGAAAGAGTCAATGAGTGTATTTGTGTTCACTTTGAGTGAGCACAGATTCATTTAATTAAAAAAAAAATATACAAAAAATACTCCAACTTACGTCAAAATCGCCGCCATCTTTAATTTATAGGAGTGACCAAACTGAAGTTTTACCTTATTCTTAGGTCATAAACAATTTTTCTAAAATATCTTCAAAATAATGGTTTTCGATGAATTGGTGATTCGATGAATTGATCATTCGATGAATTGATTTTCGATGAACTCGTTTTCGATGAATTGATTTTCGATGAATTGATTTTCGATGAATTGATTTTCGATGAATTGATCATTCGATGAATTGATTTTCGATGAACTCGTCGTGAATCGCACGACTAACCACACATCAATCTAACTACTCATAACCACGACTTAACTACATTAGTAGTTAGCGCGAGTACGTAACGCTATAACGCAATGTAGTTAAGTTTTAAGCCGGAAATAGTAAGGTTTGCCAACATCTAACACAAAAAAATGTTTTTTTCATTGTATTTTTCAATGAAAAAAATTTTTTTATTTGTTCACCGCGATTTGCCGATAATTTGTAACATCGCCCGGAAGATAAAGTAGTGCACGGATACTTATTTTGAAGTTGCGCGGAGAGAGAAAAAACTTGTGGCGGCCATCATTATTTGACATTTTTCATCAAATATATAAAAACAGTTATGATTTGTGGAATTTTAATAATTTTAAGAAGTAAATACACTTGATGTTTTCTGATACTCTTTGAATACTCTTTTATTTTCCCTATAGATTTTTTATCTTAATTATTATTTGTATGTCTTAATTATTGTTTGTAAAATATTTGCTTGCGAGAAATAAAGAAAGATTTTATTTTTATTTATTTATTTTTTAATAATTTCCATACAAATGTTCAAAATCATGTATTGTTTTCCCTTTCGTCTGCTAATTTTTCTACAAACTTGAGTTGTTCCAATCGGCTGACATAAAAAAAATATCTTGTCGATAACAAATCCCAAATAAAAAAATATTAACCTAGTTTTACATGTATTACGGTATTACTATTTTATTATAAAATATTTAATTTGGGAAATAAAATAAAATTAATAAAAGTAGTAATGCATTCTTATTTCCAATAAATTAATTATTTAAAACAAACGATGCAAAAATAATAACAAAGCGCGCAACTTTGACAGCTCTAAACCACATATAAACTGCCTAACTACTGCTAACTACACTGGAACGCGACCCGACAGATGCTGTTATAATAACCACGCTGAAACACACATCTAACTACATTTGTAGTTAAGTCGGACGTTACGTACTCGCGCTAACTACACTAGGAAGTAGTTAGTCGTGCTATAGCCCTTACGTACTCACTACCCAGGATCAGACAAAATTCAAAATTACTGGCTTAAATATTTCACAGCAGTACATTCTCACCTAAAAAAAATATTTAATGATATCATAAAAAACCCTGAAAAAACACCACAGTTTATGACAAAAGGAAATACATATCTTAAACCTAAAGACACAGACACTGCCAACCCATCAAAATACAGACCTATAACATGCCTACCGACTGTCTATAAACTACTCACAACTTTGATAACTCGCAAAATTAACGAGCATATTACAAAATTTAATATCATACCAGAAGAGCAAAAAGGATGTTGTAAAGGCTCCAGAGGATGCAAGGAACAACTCATCATAGACACAGAGATACTCAAACAAGTCAAACAAAAACACAGAAACCTATATTATGGTTATATAGATTATCAGAAAGCATATGATAGCATCCCGCATTCCTGGCTAATACACATACTTAAGATATACAAGATAGATAACACCTTAATTAAATTTCTAACACAAATTATGGACAAATGGAATACTACTCTCAATATAAAAACAGAAAAAGACAACCTAAAATCCAAGCCCATAAAAATCTCCAGAGGAATCTTCCAATGAGATTCATTAAGTCCCTTATGGTTCTGTCTTGCGATAAACCCGCTATCCCGAATACTAAATTATACAAATTATGGTTTCATACTAGACAAAGAAAATAAAACTAACTTAACCAAGCCTTTTTTTAGGAAAAGTTTAGTTTCTAGAAACCAAATTTTGGAAATGACCTTTTTTTCTATGTCGTGACCCCCCCTGGCGCCAATGCTGGATCCGCCCTTGCGCTTAACCCTCACACACCCCGAAGGTCGTAGAAGAGCAGGAAGACCCAAGCTACGGTGGATGGACGGTGTTAACACGGATGCAGGTGTCATTGGACTGAGGAGCTGGAGGACGGCGGCACTCAGAAGAACGAAGTGGAAAAAATCTCTTGACTCAGCCAGGGTCCACCCAGGGCTGTCGTGTTGATGATGATGATCCTTTTGCACCAAATAGTCGCAAGTTTTCTAAGTTTAATTTTCCTCCATACTTTTCAACTGGTATATTAAAATTTATTGCCGAAGATGGACTACGGTTCAAGAGATAATAATATGTTGCACAACAGATTGCCTCTGGCCATAATGACTATGGTAAATTCGTTTCATTTAACATGGTCCTTGCTTTGTTATAAAGTGTTCTATTCATTCTTTCTGAGACTCCATTTTGCTGTGGTGTATAGGCCTGGGTATACTCTAATTTTATACCTTAGTGATCACAATATTGTTTAAAACTTGAAGTACAAAACTTCCTTCCTTGATCACAACGTATCCTCTTCACTGTTACATTGAACTGTGTTTTTGTTTCACTTATATACTTTCTCAAATTTTCTTCTGCCTCTGATTTACATCTCAACAAATAAATCTTTACAAAGTGGCTAAAATCATCAGTAATGGTCTGGAAATATTTATAACCCTGATTTGATGTTGGTGTAATGGGTCCTGCTAAGTCAGTGTATATCAGTTCTCCAACATGATTGCTTCTAGGCTTTTGTACATTTTTAAATGGTTGCCTTGTTGCTTTATTTTGCATGCACTCTTCACATATTTTATTACTTACTGGTAAATTCAATTTTATCAATCCTTTCCTATTTAAATGACCTAATCTTTGATGCCATAACATTGCATCATTTTCATTCTTTGTTACATAAACATTTTCTCTATTTTCTTCACATTATTTTTCTCTGGATCCCTTTAAAATATACAAGATTTCTTTACATACCCAAGATGCTTTATTATTCCTTATCTTCGCATAATCTCTGTTAAATATTACATTAAACCCTTTCATTGTAATCTTCTTCGCAGATAATATATTTTGAAATAAATCTGGTACACTATTAAACCTGAATTATGAATCAACTTATTATTGCAATAGAATGATATCTCACCCATAACATTTGTGTTTATAACAGGTCCATTTGCAATTTTAATATAGACTTCCTTCTCTAGATATATTACATTTTTTATATTTGTTGTATCACTTCTTATTAGATGTTCTACGATGAATTCAATATTACACATGTCTTTACAAGACTGTTTACCTGCATGCATCGCATGCGTTGCTAGAAAATCAAATTCGCCTTGATTCGTATTTCTGCTGCTCGTCGAGTGTGCTTGCTGCGTTGGTCTGCCTTTTCCTCTATAACTGTTTGGCGGGAAAAATCCTTTTTTAGGTGTTGTTTGACTACGGCACTGATATGCCTTATGCCCATTTTTTTCCACACTTGAAATATTCAATTGGTGTTGTAAATGCAGTTTCATGAGGGGTATTGCTGCTTGTTGTGGCACCGTTGCTTTCTTTTAACTCTGCATCCAAGAGACACGACTTTACCGTTTCGATGGTGAGTTGAATATGAACACTCATTGTCTCTATTGATGTTACAACATGCTGATATTTGTCTGGTATTGTAAGTAATAAGTGGCATATTTTGTCACTTTCATCCATTTTTGTACCTACCGTTTCAATGTTATTTACTAAGGTATCAAGTTTTTGCATTTTAAGGTTAAAAGTTGCCCTCTCAGATTTAACTTATTCACAGTGCTGCTCCGCTCGAATATCTTGTCTAATGCACTTAGCATTTCTTTTGCAGTTGTAGCGGTTCTTAACATATTCTAAATACTTATCCGACAAACACTGTACAATGGTAGCTCTGGCACTTGCATCTTTAGCTTTTTCACTCTCAGTCACTTTGTCTAATTCAATGACATTTAACACATTCTTTGTTTCAAGAATGAGTTTTAATCTATACTTCCAGTTGCTGAAGTTTGTGCGTTCTTTTAATTGAGACAGAGACACGAAATCGATGTTTGAATTTGTGTTCGCCATGCTGTCTTTTGACCCCTCTTTTTCTATTAAAACAATAACTCACTTACTTTGATTATTTTTGGTAATTTTATATTACCCACTTAATAAAAACACTTTAGGCACGTTCTGGGCCCATAACCTGTTAGAATTTGTGTTTGATGCACTCAATAATAAAAGATGATTTCTTAACAAACTTTTATTGCTTCCAACTTACATTTTAAACAGACAGGAAAAGGAAAGACGACACTTACAGTGGTTTGCCATATTATTAGACTTACTGGAATTCTACCACAAATATTTAGAAAATATGACTGTATACTGGCCAAATGTAGTGAAATATTAGCTTTTTTACTCTGGTAATATTTCTCAACAAATTTTCACTAATGACAACACTTTTTATCCCCATTCTCCAATTATTTATGGTATTTAGAAGCGGTCAAGTGGTTCTCGTGTTGTTATTGACAATTTTGTTTACTGAAATATTTTGTTATGAAGTAAGAATTGAGGCGTAAAAAAAGATTATCTTGCTGTAAAACGGTATGTTTATATTATTTGTCTTGTTTGAAAGATTTTTGCGTATCGTAAATGAGATTTTATAATATTTGTTATTTTTTGTCACGTGACTTAACTTTTTCCGTATTTTTTAAGGAATGGACAGGATTTCTGATATATCTCTACGTAAATTGGTAGAAATTAATGAGTTGTTGAATAATACTGACATGTCTCAGTATAAAATAGCAGACATCCTTAAAGTTTCCCAAAGCACGGTTAAGAGAGTAAAGCAAAAATTGGATTTGGGAGTACCTTTGCAATCTGCCCGTAAAGGAGCTTGTGGGAGAAAACGAATTACAACTCCTAGAACCGACAGAAAAATTAGAGACATATGCTTAGAGAATAGGAAACACCCAGATAATCTGCTAACCAAGCAAATAAAAGAGCAAGCCATTAACATTTCTCAACGCACGGTGCAGAGACGCATGAAAGAATTTGGGCAAACTTCTCGACGAACAGCAAGAAAACCTAAATTAACACCATCTATGGTTAAAAACGTTTAGAATGGGCAAAAAAATATAAAAACTTTACCGAAGATGACTGGAAAAGGGTAATTACAAAAACTTTACTACTGTTTTTCATCTATTTACTGACATATTTTGAGATTTGATTCAATTGTTACTTGTTATTCTCTGGTTTCTTCCAAGTTTGCTTTTCGGATGAATCGGTTTTTCAAGTTATGACAGATAGATCAAGTTTTGTAAGGAGGAGAGTGAGTGAAGAATATCACCCAGATTGCATCGTACTAACATTCAAACACACTACGTCTGTCATGGTGTGGTCAGTGATAAATTTCAAGGGTAGGTACTGGGCGATTGCAAATCGTCAAAGGCACGACGGGTCAAGAACAATATCGTGAAATTCTTCAAGAGAGGCTTCTACCACAACTTTCCCAGTGGTTCCCCAATGTGAAAAGAGTACATTTTTATGTACGATGGAGCCCCGTGTCACAAGGCAAAGTCTGTTTCTAAATATTTGAACGACAATAAATTTTTTTTGGATTGGCCTGGAAATTCTCCGGAAATGAATCCAATAGAGAACGTATGTGAGCTTTTGAAGAGAGAAATGGCAAAAAATGTGGTCAAAACAAAGCAATCACTTGTTGGTAGGCTCATTTATGTGTGGAATCACAGTGAGGAGCTCCAAAATACAGTTAAAAATTGTATTTTGAGTAGGTATGCCACGACGCATCCAAGCCTTGATTGCGGCAAAAGGGCACCATACCAAATATTGAATCTGTGCATCAAGTTCCATTTAATTTTATTTCTATCCCTAGTTTTTCTGAGTAAAGTTTTTTTTTTATCGGATATCACATTGGGTTTTATTTCTTGAAGTTCCTAATGCAAAATAAAAACATTAAAATTGAAAAAATATCCAAAAAAGTCAATATAACAGAAAATTTATGATTTTTTTGTATTGAGTCTAATAATATGGCAAGCCATGGTAGTATTATAGTTACCTACACAAAAAAATTTTTTAGTGTTGCCACTCTTATAATAAATAAATGTTTTCATTTTACAGTTCTAACAGATAATAATAGTTACAAGTAAAATGTAGGTATTTCATTAATAAATTTTAATGTAAGTATTACATACGTTTAACAATTTTAATTAGGTTTAGTGGTTCACCGTTCACCTAGGGCCTGGATCCAGGGAGGAGGGCCATGACCTCGTGACCCTCCTCCCTGGATCCGCCGTTATTATTTTTATTATTGTGTTAAATGTAGATATCTAATTTTATTGCTCTTCAACCTCCTCTCTAAGACAGGCATTACCTAGTGGAGGGAGTCACCAAATTGTATTTTTAATCATTGTTTGTTTTTATTGAATAAAGTTATTATTATTATTATAAATAAGTAATGTTATGTTCATGATTCAATTATATTTACATCCATTATTTATTTTTATTGATGTTCGATTTAACATTGCTTTTTTCAAAATTGATTCACTACGTTTACAACTGGCTTCTATTGTTGTTTGGAAGGCTGGTTTAAAGTGATCACTTACATTAGCAACGTTTCCCAATAAGGCTATGTTGGATTCGAACCCATATGCTTTTTTTCCCCTCCAATCAGGGTCTCGAAGACGTGGAAGACCCTCTCCTATCGTGTTCCGTTCCTTCGAGGCAGAGCTGAGGGAGATAGACATGGTATGGGAGGAGGTCATAAGCATTAAGCAAGTTCGAGCGCAGTGGAGAACTCTTGTTGCCTCCCTATGCACCTGATTGGAGTTCAAAAGGAGTTTTGATTTTGTTTTGAGATATTTAAACACAATATTTCACCTCTCTCGTTGTTAAGTACATAGAGATAGATTTACTCTGTTACACACAGCTTAAAAATAGGTATGCGGTATATACCTGTTATTGGAGCCCTGAAGATTCTATGTGTTAGTGTCATGATTTGTTTTGTTTATGTTGTTCGGTGTCTCCGTTTGATAACTAATAATAAAGTTAGGTACAGCACAACTAAACAATTGTTTGCTGGGAAATTTGGCCGATGGGGGTGCCTGGTACTTGCAACATAGTGCACAAAATATTACCTTAATGATATTTTTTAGAGGTTTGATTGATCGAAAATTCTCGCAAGAATATTCGAGAAGCGCAAGTCCCGTCTTAAGCAGAAAAGATACGAAGTGAACATCAGCATTAAAATCAGCATCAATTAATGCGGATGCTGATGCTGATATTGAAATCGATGCGGATAATCAGCTGATGCTGATATTCACAACATCCTGATACAAACCTATAATTATTAATATTCGAATAAGTGATAGCATTACATCATAAGTTTAAAAAGGCTACTTCTGTAATCGGTATCATAAAATACATAGATATTATAATAATCCGAGCACACTGTCACTGGATTTGCACCAAAGTATCTACTAGATGGAACAGATGTTACGATTTTGCCAAATGAGCTGAAACTTAAGAATACAAAGCCCGATATAGTTAAAAACAGGCAAAAAGCATTTGAAAATACAATCAAATCACATAATTACAACTAGACAATTTACGATAAAAATCGGAAAGATGTGGACTTGGAAGTTGGTGATGCTGTTTTTGTGGAGAATGGAAATAAACTAAATAGGAAAAAGCTGGATGAATTAACAGTAGGACCTTTCAAAATCGTGGAAAAAATATCAAACTCTATTTACAAAATAAACACCGGACATAGGAAATCAGAATCAAATTATTTCCATAAATCCAAATTAACTCCATCCCCTGAAATTGAGACTGTAACTGTGTAATAATTGTACTATATTCTTTCCGAGGGGGGGAGATGTAAAGAAAATTATAATTTTCATTGATTTGGAACATATTCAAAATTTTACAAACAAATGACAAATTATGACATCGGCTGTCATATTCAATGAGATTTATACTAGAGATGCAATCGAGTCTAAAAAATGGCATGTAAAAAATTGTGCCACCACCGAAAATGTGCCACGCTCGTGTTTTAGTCGTTGACAACAGCTCGAGCTTGACAGTTGTGTCCGCGGCAATACGGCGTTCTTGAAAATGGTGGATATGTGGTGAAAAAAGTCGTTCCTCAACAGAAATCAATATAGGAAAATCCTTTTATCAAAAAGGACGTATTTTATATATTTTAAGTGCATATTATTGTGATAAAATGTTTAAAATATAAAAATATATTTGACAATTCTTTTTGTTTTATTAGTTAGGCCCACATCACACTACGGGTGCATACCGAGCGGGGTTAAAAAAACCGCGTCTGTATGAAACGCGTAGATACATTTTTATTTGAATTTATAACCCAGCGGTTCAGTCGACGGCTTTCTTACTACAGCATACGTCATGGGCTCGAATCCCTGTGCCGACTATTTCCACTTTCACAACACAACTCTTCCATAGTGTGTGCAAGTTTCCAAATGTATTTGTGTTCACTTTTAATTAGCCTAAATTCATTTAAAAAGATACACCCGTACGCGGCGTATGCAACAGTGCATAGGTATATTTCTAGATTTTTTTTTATTCTATCAAGGTTTTTTTTTATCAATTTATTTAGAAAAAAGAATACAACTTATATTTAAACGGAGTGCCCTCTAATTAAAATTATATATGGAATTTAAGGATGTTCTGCAAACAGAGGTTTTCCACTATCAATGAAATTTTTTACGAAATCCATCATACAACTGAGAAATCGCCAGCGGTTTTTCCCACGGTGCCGTATTTCTGACGGTTCTCGTTTAAGCTGTGTGTATGAGCCCTTACCTAGCCGGACGAAATTTAGAAGCAAGTACACTATAACTAGTGTTTTTATAAAAAGGGTCATTTTTGATTCAAATAAATAAATCATTTTTTCCATTTTCGAAAAATATTTTTTATGAATGTGCTTTTAAACTGTTCCTTGTCTGCCTCGCATTAATAAAGACGAGAGATCTTTTTCAAAAGGTTCTTAGACAATTCTGACAAATACATTCAAATCTCACGCACAAAAAGAAATTTCTATTAATGTGTACCGGTAGAAGGTGACAGCACTTAGCCGTTTGGCGTATTATGTGTGACAAAGACAAAAATATTCGTCAGTAATGCTTGATTGCATATTTTTATTTAAGTTCAACTTCAAATTTACTCGTGATGCTAGTTTCAAACCAAAAATTGTATGGAATTGCATCTCCAGTATAATATCTCATTGGTCATATTCGTACAATTGTTGTTTATTAATCAATCAATAGTTATTTTATTTCAATTTATTAAATTCATTACTTTTAATGTCGTTTCTTTTCAGGTTTGTTTTGTTATTTGATTATTTGTACACATTATATTAGTAGATCAATTAATTATATCAATAAATATTTATTCTCTTTTCAGAGAAAGAAACAATAAACTGTATTGAATTTATTAACAAAATATCTTATATATATAGGAAGTAAACATTCAGATAGGTAGGTACATGCTTGGTCGTTTAGTTGCTACTGTGTTGCCTAAGGGCATAAGGGCCATTGAGATACCTCACTCATATAAAAATAATGATAACTGTATTTAACGAGAAACATAAAACGAAGACTCGAATAACGGGATAATTGCTGTGGTGACCTTGAAGTAGGTATACCTGACTTGACCAGTGAGTGTTTTAGTAATAGTGAGAGTAACTGTATTGGTGGGAAGCATTGGTAGTCAAAGAGTGGATCGAAAACCAGACTTTTGTAGTATTGTTCCTGCTGGGGCATCATGGTGAACTTTATCCATTCAGGATTTCACATGTTTGTATTAAGAGGATTTTAGGACTTAAAGGTCGATCGTGTGGTTGGCTGAAAATCACGTAAAATACCTACTTTTCTATTATAATTTCTTGTGGTTCATGACCCCCCCCCCCCCCCTCCCTGAATCAAAAGTTTAGATTCCAGATATCAAATTTGGGAAATGACTTTTTTTTTAGAAAAAGCGTAGTTTCCGTATACCAAATTGTGTAAATGACCTTTTTTTTTTTTAGGAAAAGCGTAGTTTCCAGATACCAAATTTTGGAAATGATCTTTTTTACTATGTGTCACCCCCCTGGCGCCAATGCTGCATCCGCCTTTGATTGAAGGACTCAAAATAAAACTTACAATAGGTAATGTTATTATCGCATTTCTTGTATAAAATAGTCTATAAGTGGGTAATCAACAGCCATATTTCTTGTTCGTATGTAGGTTATAGGAATGAGCTGTGTAACCATTGACTGTCATGATAGTAATCTCTTGATAATTATTTCTCAACTAAAATCTCTTATATAACCGCTGTTTCTTGTCTTTTACCTTGTTTACCCAGATCGGCCATGGTACAGTTGATTATCTCTAATCTATAACCTGCAAAGAAAAGAAAAACACGGATAAATTCCTCTTAAAGAGTCTGCATTCTTTTTATAGCTATATCCTGTGAGACTTAAATGGTAACATTTTATTTCCGAAAATTTCCGTGAAGGTGGACAACGTTAAAGAATGCCGAATGATAGTCAACCGTGAAGCGCTGTGCTTTCTGCCATCAGGACTGACGAAGAAGAAGATTATTCCTTTCTTTCGTAACAGAACAGAAATAAAGATTTGGTAGAGGCCATTGACAAACCTAAGATTTAGGAAATACCTAATAAACTGCAATACAACGATTGATTTACATCCTTTAATTTTAATTTAATGCCTCCTCTTCTATGATGCATCTCTTGGGATATTGACTAATACATTTACAGGTATCAATTATTAGTCACCCCTTAACGCTGAGATCCTTTTAAACACCTTAAAAAAACCTCCTTACAGAGTCTTCATTATTTTGTGGGTTTCTTCCATCCACTGGATGTTCCCAACCACTAAAACCTATATAATTGTATCTGATCTTCTTCGTTCTATTTTCACAAAGAGGATCAATGATTTTCGATCCTTAACATCTTTCTTTCAATGACCAATACTAAGTATTATGACATTCTTTTGATTTGGACCCAGCATCTACCTACAGCAAAAATATTTTGTACAATAGTATTTATCAAAGAATTTGAGCTGTCTGCGGAAACCAAAATAGCATCTTATTTGCCACAATTATTATTCTTCTTTTTATTTCACCGAAAACATCATTACTGGTAATGGGAGGTGAGTTTTTTAAGTTTTTTTTTATGCCTTATTCTGGTTATTACAAACTTCGATAGTCTAGTGGCCTAGTGCCTAAGATATGCCGACTGCTGAATTCTCGAGAAGTTCTGGGTTCGATTTCTGGTCGGGTCAGAGTTTGTCTCATGAAGTGTTTTTAACTTTTTACCAGGGCTGATGTCTCAAATTGGACGAGATCGAGACGAGATATCTCAGATTGATGCTGGCAATGAACTCTGATGCCATCTATATTTACAAATTTATAAAGAAAAATTATTTTATGTAACTAATTTAATTAAATTTGTTCCTGGGCCAGTTCTTGGTAAGTTGTTTAGGATGCAATGCTTCGTAGGATAATTACTTAAAATTTGACTGACTGAAAGACGTTAATAGTCAGCAGTTTTGCAGTCTAAAAAACACAGTAGGTACGGGTAATCTGTAATCCACTGTAGCGTCGTAGATGAAAATCACCAATAATTTACAACTTAATGAAAACAGCACTGTGCATCAAGTTAGTAAAAATACTACACTTACTTCCACATCAGTTTGTAAGAGCGTGTTATATTGTATTAATTATTTATGAAATCATTATAATTTTGACCTTATGTAAAACCATAAATATTTACATTACCACAATTACGTCATTTTGACGTGTGGCAACAACTGATGGATCTTCTCGTTCGCGCCTTTTATTAATGTTTCACTTTTATTATTTATCTTTGCAATAAACATCTGTTAATGATTGTTTAAGGTCGCGAAAAGAAGATGGGATATGATTAAATTTATTTTATTGCATCGTTAAGAAATAATATTATTATGTCGTTGACGTTTATTTTATTGATTATTTAAAATCATTCTAAATGTCAATATGTATATTTATGGATATTAACTGACTATACCTACAGATGGACAAATAGTTTTTGTATTAACTTGTATCACCGTTGTATTGTGGTGACCAATCATAACATTTGAGAAGACAGTAGATACTTACCCCTATTTTAAATCTCCGTTACATTAACGCTGGCGTGAAGTAAGAAAAACAGGTACCTGCGAACTAGACAGATAGGTATGTATATTTTCTTCGTCAACAGAACACTGAGTATAAAATATAACCATTTGTTTTCCTAAAAGTCATCAATTTTTAGGAATGTATGTACTAAAGAGCTCTGTGTGAACTATCAAAAGTGTCTCCAAACATTTGAATGCAAAGAGTTCTATTTAATAATACGCACAGCAAAAGAAATGGAAGGACAGTTTGTCAGACACCCGCGTCCCAGGAATAGTATATCCGAGAATAGAGAGAGAAGAAGAAGTTAAAGATGAAAGCATAATAATTAATTGTGTTAGTAGTTTGATTTGAATTAAAAACACGTTTCACTTTTCTTTTTCAAAATTTTCGCCTTTTCGATAAATTAAAATAAATGGTCACTTACGTATGTTTGATATAAAGAAGTTTAAGCTAAAGGAAATCGTATATATTCAATTCAATAAGGTGACCTATCGAACTACCATTAATATCGGGCTTAGACTGTAGTCCTCAAAGAAGTTTTCTGAGGGAGACCCGCTGGAAAGAAGAGTATGGGTAAGAACACGTAGAAAGCCGATTCCGACACGCGCCGACTGGCTCAAAGATTGTTGTCTATGGTTTCTGGAAGACCCAGACTGAGCGGAGAGAGACCTCAGACTGCTGGGGGTGGACGATTGACGGAGACATGTTGGCATGGAGAAATCTCTTGGAGGAGGCCAAGACCCCCACAGGGTTGTAGCGTCACGGATGTATGTGTATGTTGGACTGTTGTTCGAAAATTAACGTTCATGCCTGAGCTGTGGGGCTAGTACCAGTTTAATCGAAAGCATATTGCACGCTAATAAGCGCTTATTACCGTGCAAATAGTGTTCTAAAATCAAACGATCGAATCGTTCGATCATTTTTGTATGGAAAATATTCGAAACTCTTTCGATGATCGTTTCGATATTCGATCATCGAAAACTTATACTAGGGGTACAGAAACGAAACCCATGCCATATTATTTCAAACATTAAAATGTGTAAATTTTCATGATTACCTATTAGGAATTTCGGGAAATTTAACATTACCACCTAATGGCGAACGTTGTTAACGTAAAGTGATCACACTAAGCCAGCCTTTGAAATAATAGTAGAAGACGGTCGTAAGCCCGTAGTTATTAAAATTTGTTCATACCATATGAAATCGAATATCATTAGTGAATTGAAAGAGTCGTTAGTTTTTCGTTAAGATCTAGTCATAAAAATGGGCAAAAGAATTTAGTCTTACTTTTAGAACGTTGTGTACCTACCAGTAACGTCATTGTTTAGGATTCCGTGACAAGAGGGGAAACATCGCCAGATCGCTGGATAAACGGGTAGACGACGGTTTCACAAAGGGATCGTTGAAGAAGAAAAAGGTAAGCACCTACCTACTTATAAATAGATATTTGTGTGTAACAGGTTGTAGAAAAAAAAAGATAGTTGGCAATGGGTTGGTTGGACATGTGGCGAGGCAACAAAATGAGAGATGGGCACCCAGGATTTTAAAATGTCGACCATATAATATAATATATGAAAACAAGAGTTCAATGATAGGGTAAGAACACGTAGAAAGCCGATTCCGATTCGCGCCGACCGGCTCATAGATTGTTGTCTATGGTTTCAATGTATTTAAAGGAACGGATCGCGACAGTAATGCACACGGCTGCCAATGTTGCCACATTCATAAAATGCATACGTATAAACGAATATATTTCTCAGCAAGACTCTATACTGGCAACATTGTTCAATCTGTCACATAAATTTTTGATGTTTCTAAAATTTGCAAATATAGATAATTTAAAAATAACTTCACATAATAATTTAGTGTGCGTGTGAATGTATCTTTGTTTGCAAAATATAATAAACAAATGATAAACAAGCCTGGAATTAGAAAGTTTGGCGACAGTGTCGGGAATCCGGATGTGATTTCTGTCATGCAAGAAACGACTTTGTTTTTAGTTGTTTTGTATGGTCGGCAATGTTATAACTCTTTTCTGTTTGAAAGTGCTGTTTTAAACGTAATTTAATGTTTCTAAGCTATAGAAAGTATTCAGGTGTTCGATATAATATATCATTAACACTTTGTGTTTTCAGTATAAAACATGGTTTAAAAATCATATTATAGGTAAGCATCATCTGCAACTTTTTTACTTCCTACTAGAACTGTTTTCATGATTTTGTACATGTATATTGACATTATAGTGTGCATATCTAAACTGCATCTACCTATAGATAAATTTTCATTATTTATTTTGAATATAATATATTGTTTACGTTTTTATTGTTAACTTTAGTTATTGACTATTTTGTGTTTCTTTTTGTATGTTTTTTTATTCTTTTATGTAAAGTGTTTGATAATTTATTATATACTTATGATTATTTTGTTCTCCTTATACCAGCCTAGACTGACAGCTGACTGGAGAATATTTTGTTTGAATAAATAATAATAATATTGTATATTGTGTTTTGTCTATCTTTAAGAAACTTAAGCAGTCTGCAGTTCCATCATATTGTATTGAGTTTTTTATTTAAAAAAATACCAGTTTGTAGGTTATGATTCATAACTTTTGAGTACAGTTAATAGGTTTTGTAGATGTACGCAGATCTAGGTTATGTATAGTTTTTGGACAAGGAATTGTATAATTGATCAATTTAATGTGTAGTGTTTCTCAAGGAATTATCCTATTGGATATTAATACAATAATGTTTTTTCAGATGCCCCAAAGGTGTTGATGCCTTAATGCAAGACAAGCTATGACAGCACTATTACAAAGAAGGGAACTGCTCCAATTTTCAAGAACCCCAAAGATAAAGGGATGTATGAGGCCTGGCTGTTATTGCATGATAATATTGGAAAACATCCACAGGAACTCAGATCATTAACACAATTGAAGTGAAATTGTCCATATCCGCTTTAAAGAGCTCCTTGTGAAAGTGTATGTTGAAGGGAATGAAATATGTCCAAATGATTTAAAGTCGGTGATATCTAAAAGTGTGAAACAACTTAATGGTCTTTATTTAATTTGAAGACATGTTATTCATCAGTTTTACAAATGACGCAGAATATTTTAAGTTAATGAAGAATGCTACCAAAAAAGTCTCCATTTAGTTGTATTCTGGCAAATAATAGAACAGAAAACAGTATATTATTTGTTTTAGATCCAATAAAACTTCTGTGATAAGAATCGATATGATATTACTATGCAAATTTTGCATTCAATATATATTTTTATTCTTTTTTAGCATTCGTTTAATAACAGATTTTTTTCTGTTACCGTCCAAAGATGACCTAACATTTATTATTTCAATTTCTTTTATTAAACTTTATATCATATTTCTTTCTGAATACTTACTTGAAGGATCTAGGTACATATTCCACGTTACTTAAAATCGGTACTATGTTATGTACGTTCTGCCCATATTTGTTTATGAATCCTATTACAATTTCAATTTTTTTAATGAACTTCATATTATATTCCATTTACGATGATCCATCCAATGGAAGTAGTCATATTATTTGAAATGAACATAGTTTATGTTCAGTACATTTTGTCTATATTGGTTTGTGATTACATTTATTGTTTCTTATATCTTTCTTCCAAATTGAAATCTTGTAGACCTACAATGCTGAAATATTTATAGGTACTGTTAGTACATTCTACGTCTACCTTTTTAAATTGCCTACCTATACTATTTGAGTGTTTATTTGCTTATTGTTTGTTTTTTTTTAATAAATTAACATATTTTGAAAATGAATGTTATATTACTTAACCCTCATTGTCAAACAATATCTTTTAACTGTTGAAAGCACTGATACTTAAAAGAATAATACTTATAATAAAAGAAATTGTTCAACATATTTAACTCCAGCAATATGTTTCCTTGAATGCAACTATTTCTGATAGATACTACCAGCTATGTTTACGATGAACACTAATGTACATCTAAGAGGACACCAGCAGAAAATGTCAACAAGATACTACTCAAATCCCCTGAAACACTTCTCGGCCAATGGCTTTCAAGAATATACTCTTCTTCAGGCGGTCCCTCGATGCCGAGGATCGTGACAGCCATGCATCCCCACCAACTCCCTCCCGGTCTTGAGCCATTCTTATGGACCCATGCAGTGTGGTCCCCGTTGCCTGCCTAACAAGATCGGACCATTTTGTGGGCAATCGTCCTCTTTCCAGGGAGTCCTCCAAGAATATACTAGATTACTACAAATTAGCTGAGACTTGGGGTCAAAACAGTGAAAGCTGCCTACCCAATAAGAATAGTAGTATTTATTATTGAATTTTCATTATATTGTGTAAGTTTAATGTTCGTATATAGATTCACATATTTAGTGAGAAATGTCCTTTTCAAAATAGAACTCCCATAAAGATCTATTTGGAATATAAAATATTATGTTAATTTACAAACCCCCATTTTCTTTTAACTCGCAAATTTATGATACTTAAATAATATTTATCGCATTAATTGAATTATTATAGGTAATAATGTAAGAATCATTATAAAAAGTTCCACATAATATTGATAATTATTATTTGTCATAATATGCCAGTGACCATAAGTATGAGAAATGTCATGCCACGGCTTGGCAAACCACCACAAATACCATCGTGTAACAGGGTGTTTGCCTTTGCTTGTGTGAGCTTCCCAACGCTTGCACCAAGTGTCGGTTTTTGACACAGATCAAAGGAATTGCGGCGAATCTATTAAAATACAGTGCGCACGCCAACGTGTAATATGCGTCCAAGCGTTTGTGAAGGCATGGAGCTTGCCCAGCCACGGCAAGCGTGTAATTGTAGCATTACATTCAAAATAGGACTCCCAATGCTAGCAATTACAACGTTGCCATTTTTAGCTTCAAGGCTTGTAATATAGAAGGCAGTGGATGACTCAATGAGCAGACCACTGTTGAATCTCATTTTTTTTGTGAAAAGTTACCTCAAATTATCTTATTGTGATTTTTCAATTACCGTCAGATATTACAATTCTTCTGGGGGTTATTCGCAAACGCCTGAAGATGAGGGTGAAAACCCTCTAATGTAAGCGTTAATTAAAGTCATTATGTGTGGATTTCAAGCTAAATATTGTGTTCAATTTTTTACCATGCTCCTGGGGGTCGTTTCATTCTTGGCTTATTCAGCTTGTTGAGTGCTGTAGGTAAGTTGTATGGTAAGGTTCTGATTGAAAGAGTAGGAAAGTTGACTAAGAGTAAAATTTTGATGTTCAAGGTGCTTCTTTGAGTGGAAGGGAGTGCACCGATCAGATCTTTTCCCTGCGAATGGTCGCTAAGAAGTTGATGGGTAAACAACAGAGGCATTTTTGTGCATTTGTAGACCTGGAGAAGTCTTATGATCGTGTGGACTGTGAAAGATTGTGTCGCATGCTCTCGGATTATGGGGTGAGCGATCGGTTGATTAAACCGCTACACACAAATGCTGCAGGAATAAGGTCTCTGAGAAAAATCTGACAGTGTTTTTTAGGGGCTATATTGTAATGCAAAATCATTACTTGTGCGCAACAGTTTGGGGTGGGATATAAGGTTGCGGAGTAATGTTCTATCAATGTATTCCGACCAGCCGTCTCCCTTGTAAGGGTAGGTAGAGAGAACAGACACCAAACTATCCTGTCACACACTGTTTGCTTCTGTCACACTTATACAATTCACAAAGAAAGAGGGGGCCTTGATTGTACATTTCAAAATAATTCATTTTCATAGTATGTTTGTAGGTTACTAAAATTCCTGTAATACAGTTTAATGCTGCAAGACTGAATCAATTTACTGAACAGTGAGCACCTGTTTAAAACTGAATAAAAAATATGAAAATTATTTTATTAAAACCAATAAATCATTTTCACGTCATAGTTAGGTTTATTAAACAGCATAACAAATATACAAATTTATATTATAATTAATATACCTTTGTCACTGACACTGATCGGCATTACAGCAGCAAGCCTTTGCGTCGATCAATGTAAGATAAAAGTGGGTAAACTATACCACAAAATGAAAATAAAAGGGTTTATACCCAAATACATGAAGAATCCAAACTACAAAAAAATATGAAACATCACAACAATATTATGCCAAGTACATCTATCACATAGCAGTTATCATCACAATAGCAAAAACACTATTCATCCATGTATGTATGTAAGCACACAACTATTCGGACACTAGGTAAGTAGTTTTGATTTTGGCGACAGCTATTTTATCCCCATGAGATACTGAAAGGTTGTAATAAGTGTGTGAGATAAAATATGACACACATTAGTCTCTCCCATCCTGGCTTGGACATTTATTGTTTTTTTTTCATTGTGGTGATTTTTATATCAATATTTACTAAGAACTATCATCGTTTTCAACCAATCTGTAACACACATTGAACATATAGTTATTTGGCTACCACATTGCATGTTTAACTAAAAAAAAAAGTGACTATAAAATATAATATTCTTAATTGCACATAATAAAATATGTCAAAGGGTAGGCTTATTGCCTAGTGGTAAATTCTACCAGCCATATCATAAAACCGAATATCATTGTTTTCTCCCAATATCCGTCATATGTAATCATTTATTTATATTGTATTTTTCAATCATGGAAAACAAACTATGAATCTAAAATCTTGTGTGTCATGTATTGAATACTTCACCAACAAAACAATTTTACAATCATCAGTACATTAATACAGGTGCATCTGTTGGGTACTCAATAAACTGAATACAATTCAGCTAGTAAATAATCATGGATTCAGAAATTTTTTATATGAAACACATATCAAATGTATATGCAGATTGGTAAATAAGCATGTTATGGATTGATTTGATAATATTTGAAGTATTTTAAAAAAACAATTTTAAAAGATGCCTATTTTCTCATACAAACTTTTTCTTCATGGAGTGCCATTTTATTTTGTTCTTTCTAAAATTGGTGTTTTTGTTTGAAAAATGAAGACTTTGTTGGTCATAGTCGTTTAGTTAGTCAATTTGAGGGGATTTGATAACATCCTCGGATGATAACACTACGATTTGAATAGGTTAGGTTAAGGTTGGAACGTAGTTTTTAAGGGTTTTGTAAGAAGCCCGCAAAGTAAATAATTACCAATATAAAAATGTTATTATTCACCCGTGAAAATTGAAAACCTCGCTCACCTTTCAGAAATAGGAACTTATATTTAATTTATTAATGGACAGTTCACCCGAAATGAAAAAATATATAATATTAGTCAATATAAGGTTAACGAGATCACGTCAGTTATCAACAAATGACAGCCATTTGACAGTGACAGTACATTACCTTCTACGTGTTCTTACACTATGGCAGCCGTGTGCATTACTGTCGCGATCCGTTCCTGTATTTAAATGGGCATGCCGGAAAGCGGGTTCCTGCTTTTTCTGTGGGTGTCCCCGTTCAAATGCATAGTAACATTCTTTGCGCAGGTCGGCGCGGATCGGTATCGGCTTTCTACGTGTTCTTACCCATAGACCACAAAAATATGGTTTGACGTGATCCTAATCGCGGGGAAAACCTGTAGGGTTATTCTCGTAGCGGTCTTAAAACGCTCCTATCTTGAGTGACAATATTAAAATGGCGGATTGGTATTCACAAAACAAGATATCTAGCAGATATCTTAAAAATTCGTTATGTTTGAAATATTCAAGGACAATGTGCCGGTTGACTCTTTACATCAACCGGCACTGCAAAGCATAGGTATTTCACATTTTATTTTGTCTTCTGTTATATTATTATTGTCTATATTGAATTCCTTGACTATTGAAAATTAATATTTGTTATATGTAATAATGACGCCACCAAGTGCCTGCAAGGGCCTATGGATGGAGAAATAAATAAATAAAAATAAATAAATAAATTAGTATGAAATTCTATGTAATCGGCATTCCCGTAACTATCTTACAAACGTCAAATTCAAGGGCGACCTGATTGCGATCATGTCTTAATCTTATCGTTAAGTGATTTTTAAATGCGATTGATTACGGGAATAAGGCTCCTGGTCGAGAACACCGCAAGAGGTCTACACTCTACCTACACCCAGCAGTAGAGAAACGGGTAGTAAAATAGAAGAAGAAATACAAGATTTTGCTTATAAAAAAACGATTGTTAAATTTGAATTTGTACCTACCTATTATTTGCGGTTGTTACTAGATATTATTTTAGCTGAGACACTAATGATTAAACAACAGTATAATTTTTTCCCCAGCGATAATGATTTTTGTTTTAGTTAAATACTACATAATTTGTAGACAATCTTAAACTTAGGCCTCTTAACATTAACGTCATTATTAGACAAAATGGATTTCAGTTACAGTTCATCTCAACTAACATCTCGGAATAAAATTTTAAACGTTCGAATGAATCGAATGTTCGATTTAGTTTTGAATCTGACAGGCGGTCGGATGGTTGTGCATGAGGTTGGTAGCGCCGCTTGTCACAGTGAATACTCTTAAAAATATCACGTGTGTTGTGTTTACAAACAACAATTTTCGGCATTAAAAAAAAATTATGTAGCTATGGATATAAAAATTGCTTATTTAAACTAAGTACGTGACATTCAAAATAATGTTAAAAAATACCACTGTGAAAACTCAATTGAATTTAAATTAGTGAATTTAGCGAACATGTCAAACGGGTTTTTGATATCCTGTAAACAATTCAAAAAAGGAATAATCTGTCAGTGTTGTTGCTTCATGACAATAATTTGACCATGGCTTTGTTTAGTTTAGTGCAATATTGTGTTTTTGTGATAATATTTTTAGCGGGAATAATATGTGAATGCGCTATTGTGCCTCCCCCGTGGGCTGATCCAAGTCAAAATCCTTGTGCTTCCAAACCTGGAGGATGGCAATTGCTCTATTGGCCCGGAGATGGGCTGTGCTATAAAATATTTAAGGTACTGTAAAATTGCATGATTTTTTGGGATTGAGATTCACTTATACCTATTGGGTTTTTATTGGCTACATTTCCAAAATTATTTTTCAGGAGTTCTTTCATTTTATTATTTTATGTTTTAAAAAGTTAAGTTCATACTAAACTTAATTATTTTATAAGGGGCATCATAACACTAAAAATTCTTGTTTGGATGAACGAGGTAAGTTACAATTATTATTAAGATTATTTTTCACATTTTTCCGCATCTTAAGTTTATATAAATATAGATTTATTGTGAATCGAGAAAAATTTGAGAGTCGTTCCAGAAAAGAAAATGACTCAAAAACGATCTTAAACTTTTTAATTAATGTTCTTTCTAAATTAAAACACAAATTAAGAACAGTTTCTTTTAAGGATCATTGAGTGAAAAGTTTCAAAAATATTGACTAGTTCTTAAACGATAACTTTATCGTGAGTAACCCTGCAGAGTTTACATACTTAAGTTATCAAGGCGATTAAAATATGCCAAAATTTATGATAATACGTCCATGGCCAAAATAATATGAAGTTAAATAAATAAATAAACGGTTTATTCATGAAAATAATAAAAAAATACATGCATGCAATCATGATAAAAAAAACAGGCAAGTCAAAAATGAAACATTAAGCCATCTGAACGAGCGAGAACAGACAAAAATAACATAATAAAAGATAGCCCTTACAAATTTAAACAGTTTCCAAATCTTAAAGCATTCAAAGCCAAGGAGAACCAAAACAAATTCTGGATAGAGAAAGCATTAAACACGATGCATGATGTTTATGTATTGTGTATTTGATAAAATTAAAAGGCACATAAGTTTATGCGCAACATAAAATTTTTTGAATGTCTCAATAGGCTTTCGCCCGTGTCGAGACATTTTTTTTGTTGGTAGACTAGCGGTTACGACGCCGGCTTTCGTACTGTTTTATGCGGAGGTCATGGGTTCGATCCCACGTGCCGACCATCTTCCTCTTTCACGGCACAAGCTTTAAGTAGCTTACTGTGAAAGATTCAAAGAGTGTATTTGTGTTAACTGTGAGTGAGCACAGAATAATTTATTAAAAAAAAATCCCCAGTGCGCACCATAAGAAAATCTTGCAATTAGGTATTTTAAACGAAACAAAATTATGAAACGCTATGCTAAATTAATAATCATAAATTGGTCGAATTGAAATTTGTAATAAGAGGACTCATTTATTTTTTCATTGAAAAGATTCAAATTTCACAAGAATAGGTAGTATTAAAGTTTATGTTACTAGAACTTACAACAGCGGGACAAAGAATTAAACGCAGATGGAAACTGATAATACTTTTTATTAAAGCAAAAGGAAAACACACAAGACAAGAATAAATACAACGAGCTTCACCTTAACATAGGAAGCACAGGAAGTGAAAAAGAACCATAGAGAGCAGAACAATAAAACAAGAATACTGCCCATAGATAATAAAATTAAAACATTGAATTTTCAATTCCAATAGGTAGGACTGTACAAAACATGCATACAAAGTAAGTACAACATAGTCATGACAAAACTGTGATGGGATAGCCCTATTTCAATAGTTACCCACTGTACTTACTTACTTCCGATGGCCATATAACTCCGGCAGAGTTTTGGCCTCCTGAACAATGTTTTTCCTGGTGAGAGCAATATGGACTTCACAGGTCCTCACCATGCCACCCTGTTCCCCGCATGAGTAATTTACGAAAATATTATTATCAGCCTCACGTTTCCTTAAAATCGAAAAATTTTGCATTCCCACCACTCCTAATTTCGTAGATCATTCTTTCAAGAGTGGATTGCCACCATTAAAAAATTAGAAGAAAAACTCGCATACTCGTCCTCTTGAACACAAGCGTGCTAATGGCAATGCTAACAAATATGGAATGATATTCGGGGTCATGTTTAAATAATTTTCAATGTCTCTTTGATTTAACGTTTGCATAACTACTGTGACTGGCTTGTCTAAATATTGACTCGCGTCGTAAAGGTTAACAAACTGTCAAAGTATTGCCATTTCGCCTTTTAAACTACCTACTATTAATAATAATAATTTGCATATTGACATTGTTCATTATATTGTCTCGGAGTTATCTTTTAAAAGACCAATATTCATCATCCTTTAGTGTCTAATTTGACCCCATATTTCCTATAACCTCATAGCTTAACGCCTTTATCATCATATAAAGCCTTCACTTGTCCATAGACCTTTGTAACATCAACGAGTCTCTATCTCCAAATCTTGGCCGCCTTCTTAATGTTATCCGCCACCTTACTTTTGGTCCTGGGTTTCGTGGCCTTAATATGCCTCTAATCCTAGACTCTCTTGGTGCATGTGGCATCGTTGCTCTAACTATAATGCCAGCCTAATTGCTTGCTACTCGTTCTGCTTCATTCTTTCTATTTTTTATATCCTCATTTATGTCTTTTTTACGTTATAAGATATTATTTTATGTCTTTGAACAAACCCTAAATGAATAATTTAATAAATTCTTTCACAGCAAGAGAAGTGTACATACCTAATTCCTTTCAAATCGCAGTAATTGGAATCGTAGTCGGTTAACAAAAGCTCTACGCTTGAGCTATCATAATGGGACGTCACAGAGATGTCTACATTGACCACGGTATATTCGGGATGTCCCTGGGAGGTTCAGGATATGCGATATATCCACGGAAAAACCCGCACTTCCTAGTTTAATGCAGTAATCACTGGTCAACTTTACACAACGCTATTGTCAATTATAAGAATACTCTAGAAGTGACATGTTACATGCTGGTATCCCCTTTTTATGGGCTATGTTTCGTTACTGGAAGTAATTATGGAAAAGAGAAGGTTATCGCATTATTCCGAATACATTCATAAACCCCATATGCATCGAATAATTCTATATGGAAATTGTCTGACAAAATTTTCGCCGGCAATCTTCTATCAATATTCATAAGGTAGTTTCTTGTGACACACTCGCGTATAGAGGCGTTGACTCACGCCAGTCCAAATTGAATTGTTATACCTTTACTTATAATATACTAGCTTATACCCGTCTTACTTTACGTTTTTGATTCCGAATGTCAGGCTTGATCGGTAGGTAATTAAACAGGTTCTAGTCTAGCTTCCCATTGCTTTGCAGACCTCTATAACTGACATAAGCACAGAAAAAGAAGAATGAAACTTTCACAATTCATAAAAAGAGAGAAGAATGACACTTTTAATGTTTATTAAAATTTTGTATAAAGATCCTAAAAAATAGAGTTTTTTAAATAGCTCTAAATATATTAAAGTTAATGCAGCAAATTGTATTAAAGAACCTTCTCCGGCATTTTGCACGGCTCTGTGCAGATTCATATCTGACGTAGCATTTGTATTTTGAGCGTGATGCTATGACATACGGTAAAAAGCAAATAAAAAAACATTTCTGAATTATTATGTAGATTGTAACCTAGCCATTATGCGGCATTACTACATTATAATGAAGTAAGTCTCCGTTACGCGTTTCGTTTTAATAAAAAAAAAACGAATGTGGCAATGTTGAAAGTCATTAGGTCAATCTGTCACAATGCGTCTGTATTTTTTTAACTTGCCACACCTTGATGTAAAGTGACATAATGTCGATTTACTAACAGATTGCGGTCAGGTTAGTATCACACTGATTGTACGTTTTATAGTATCTACCGCAGCGAATAAAAAAATCTACGGGCCATATTGTTATGTGAGCTTTTCCTGGTCTAAATATTAATAATTAATTTTGTTCCCATTAATCAGCACAGCATCAACCTATATTTTTAGATAAAGTTTTGGTGTGTCTTATTTGCTGAAGAAGCTTTAAAATTGTGAGCTTGTCACATTGGTCTATTATGGATGATAGTGATTTTGGTGCATTATTTTAATAGCACCCTTAACCATAACAAATCTTCGATCGAAAAGTTCATGGACATTTTCGGATGCGAATAATATATTATTATGTACAAGCAATTAAATACCAAACACACCCGACTTCGCTGATTGACGCTTGAAAACTGAATCGTGAACTGAGTTAGAATGTTACCAGAGCGCGCTCGGAGCGAGAACAGACCGCGAACGGGACCGAGATCGAACCTATGGGGTGAACGCTTCCTTAAACTCACCCACCACTACGCAGATGTATGTATGTATGTATGGCTCGCGGGTATCGCTTACTTAGGGTAGGCGCCGTTAGTCGATCATTCAGTCAGTACTATGGACCATTAATTCTAATATAGATATAGGTATAATAGTATTGATAACGTATACTCAAATGTACTATATATACCATTATAGTATTTTGATTGCAAGGCCTATCAAAAGGCATACCTAAGGATTCTATCACGAACTCGTAAAATAAGCAATACATTATTTTCTTGCGCGCTTAAACTTCCTGATATTAAACATCTCAATCTTTATTATCCTGCGGTTTTTCAACCTTGGTGCTTCCAGTTGGTCCGCATTCATAAACTCGCCATGTTTCTCGTACAAGCAGTTGTACGATATTAAAATATGGTCTGGATCCGCACCCAATACTATCGACTTCCTCGTACACTTACAAGACAGACTCTCCAAGTATGTTGCCTATTAGAAATAAATAAAATTACGAAATACATTGGTAATATTTAGTATGATATTGTTATATAACAAGTTAGGTACTTTACTTTATGTACGAATCAAAGACTAGCTCTTACTTACAGCTTACAGCGCATGAAGTACTTGCCTACTGCATTTTGTTATTAACCAATGATTTAATTGCTTTAAAGATGACATTTTTCTTATAGCGACGTTCCATTTCTTGGGCAGATCTTGGAATACGAATCTTTTTCAAAATACGACTAACGCATCGTTTCATATTTTCCGAGTCATCATCACCAGCCTTCGCTCGTCCAGTATTGGATTAGGTATCCTCCCTTGACGACTTCCATGAATCTGTGTCTCTTGCTATTCTATTGCCGGTCACTCTACTTATATCGTCAGACCAGACCACCTCAGCTGTGGCCTATATCTGGACTTGTTCTTGGTCTCCTCTCCAGGGTTTTCGTGGTCCATCTGTCATCTGTTCTTCTTACTTTATTGCCGGCTCAGTTCCACTTTAGGGACGCTATTTTATGATTCTCTAATCCATTCATTTCTCTTCCTAACTCTTAGGCTAATATTAACTATCCTTCTCTGCATCGCTTGTTGTGTTTCTTGGAGTTTTTGTTTGACCGATTTAATATCCAAAGTTTTGAGAATCATCGGGAGAAATGCTTAAATACTTTAGAAATAGCATAATACAATAAAATCTAATTCTCCGTCATACTTATCCGGTAACTTTTTCTATATAGTCTAGTATCTAAGTAGTAGTTGGCCATATCTTCCGCAATGACAGATATTATGTTCTCCTACAACTGATTGTGGAAGGGAAGATAGAGAGCAGGCGAGGTATGGGCCGTAAAAGAGCCTCTTGGCTTAAGAATCTAAGACAGTGATTTGGTGTGCCAGAGGCTGCAGAGTTGGTGAGACTTGCCCGAGACCGTGAGACTTATTCGCAGATGGTCGCCAACATCCGATAGGAGTGACACTTTAAAGAAGAAGGAGTATCTTATAACAGAGTCTTTTTAGATGTTAATAATAACGAGTATCTATATATAAATAATAAGGCTATTGTATTGATACTAAGCTCTTTAACTTCTCTAGGTAACAAGTAAGCTCTTTACAATATTATTATGAAATAGATTATTCAACTACGTACCAACGTTCTTGTATGTTATTAATTATTATTTAAACGCTAATTGAAACGGTAGTATGTATGTACTTAATTTTACTTGGTCAGTTCTGTATGGTGTTGCTGTTGGATAATAATATTATGGTGGCTACTGTTAGATACGATCTCGAATATCGAACTTCTTACTATATTAATTTTTGGTTTTGAGTATTGCGAGTAAACTTGCTTATCGAAAATTCAAGAGACAATAGCATGTACCTATTCGAAATACTCTTTTTAAAATGCATCCCTTTATTGTGTATAATGTCCTTTTCACCGATGAGTTTTTTTTTTATCTATAAAAATGAATCTGTGCTGACTCACAGTGAACGCACAAATTAATACACTCCATGACTCTTTCACAGTAAGATGAAGCTTATCTCGTGAAAGAGGAAGATGTTCTCCACCTGGGGATCGAACCCACGTCCTCCATTACGAAAGCCGGCGTCGTAACCGCTAGATAGCCTACCAACTACTAATGACTAACTTCATAAAATGACATCCGCTTTTTATAAATGCCTATCACTTATGTCAATGAATCGAATCGTAAAAATTACTAGAACCATTCATGTTTTTCAATTTGTTTATGATTCACCAACAAAAAGTTATTCTGTAGAATGAAATGAGTTTTATCAGCGCTTATGCGAATGGTTTACCTAATTATGAGTCTTATAAATATTTCTGCGTAATATAGTGATTGCGTATTAGAGAAATTGGAAATAACTGTAACAGAATATTTGCAACGCCATGACAAGTCTAATAATCGTTCATAGATAATGACATTACAGCACGTCACGTTCTCTATTATTGCTCATCGTGCTGTCCTTATGGATTATCTTTATTTTTTCACGTTCAATTGAATTTCATTATTTTGATTATTTTTTTCTTATTTCATCTCTTGCGAAAGAAAAAAAAAAAAAGTTCTGGATACTTAACCCTGTGAAAAGCGTTTCAAAGGGGAAAACGAGAAAGAAAAGAATTTTATGACTAAGAGAGCAACATCCAAAGTATAACCAAGCCATTGCAAGGTATTTGCAGCGACATTATGTGTATTGTTAAATTGTCAAAAAAACATTCTTAGAAGGCAGGTTTCCACAACATGCTGGATGCATGGTCAATGGTCATGTATGGGTTCTCCATAGTCCCGTGTATTAGGGGATTCCCGCAGCGACATTATGTATATCGGTAAATTGGTAAAAAACATTCTCAGAAGGCAGGTTTCCATGACATGCTGGATGGTCATGTATGGGTTGTAGGAGATTCCCGAATCTGCCATATGTGGAGCATTTGACCACACCGGATTAATTATTTAAGAGTAATTTCTTCACATTACCTTCCTGGGAGATCGAAACCAGGCATTTGTAATCCCATGTCCTACACCAGGCTCTCCAACCCCCTCCCCCCTTCTACATTTCCACGGTGAATAGATATATTCCAGCATCGAAATTCTCAAAAAAAAATATGAGTAAAAGCACTAGATTTGCATATTAATTTCACCGAATTGATTGTGTCGAAAACGTCAATAGATTGAGTAAGTTCTATCAAATGTGTGAGCACACGCTGTTATGGTGTGAATCGATTAAATAGGTTTTATAATAATTACTAATTATTGAATCACATGCAATCGCTTAAGATAGTAATAAACGCGATTAGTGCTAAATTGTATGGCAGTGTTTGTTTAGCCAATCTAAATTCAATCACAATTATTACGTGCAGATCTTCGCTGCAATCTTATAATATAAATGAAATTCGGGTTGGTGCGAACACTACTTATAACTCCAGATCGGCTGAACAGGAACGAATTTAAATACAACGACGCCATCTTTGAAAAACCTGACAACCATTTACATTAAAAATTTGGAACGCAGTTTTTTGATAGATTTTTTTTCAAGCTTTTTTCTAATTTGTTAACATTGAAGCGTATTTTTTTATAAATTAAAACGCGAAATGTGAATAAATCTAATTTTGAAATTAAACTGTCAGTTGTTTGAGAGTTGGTGCGATTGACAGAACTCGGATGAAAAATATGTGGTTTAAAATAGATGCATCAGCCGGAATGACATTGGTTAAAAGTAATTTTTATCATACTTTTAAATTCTTATGCAATATTCATAGTTAGATCACAGGACAACGTCTGTCAGGACAGCTAGTAATCAAATAAAACTTATTAGAATCTTTAGTATTTCTAAAGAAAAGAAAAACACCGTTGTTATTATAATGTTACAGTATTTAGCATTCGAGGTTAGACTATTTCGAAACGTATTTAGTTTATTGCATTTTTTTATCAAGATTGATATTAAACACAATTATTCATTATCACAGGCTAGAAGCAATTTAACTGTGTATAATAATTGTTATAATTCAAAGACGTTTTATAGTAATACCCGAATCTAAATTTATTAATGGGTAGATGTAAAGGTAGAAGTATATTTTTTGTCGATTAAATGAATTGACGAAATAGTTGAATGTTTAAAACGAATCCTAAGTATTTAATTGTCAGCTTAGGTCAATGTTTTTTGTAAAGGCTAGGTACCGCTGCAAATGTACTGTATAAATACATTACGCCAAGTCCACACTGGGCAAGAAATTGTTGACAACAATATTGTTGCTAAAGCTCTTCAACATTTTGCGGCCTACATGAAATAGATTTTATTGCTTGTATCCGTGTTTCCCGTTTCAAACGGGTAACATTACCCACTGTGGACAATGTAGTAAACAACTTATGGGTGAATCTCAATTATTATTGTTGAGGTTTCTTTTGTGCATGTTTTTACCTTCCAAATTTGTTTTTATTTGGTTGATTTGACAACTATTCAAGTTTTTATTCAGTATTTTTTTGTATATTTAATGCAGTTTTGTTTATATATGAAAAAGATAAAAAAATTCGAAACGAACTACTGTACTGTGATTTAATATTAATTTAGAAATCGCCAATACCCATTTTTTTCCCAAATTTCCTTTACTAATTTGTCCTTTTTCGTTTTTGAACATCTAGTTAAATAGTGTGGATGCATAAAATCACCGGAGACGCGTATCCAGATACAATTGAAGCAAACATTATCAGTCACCAACAAAATGTTGACAACATTTTGAGAACTTTTTGTTGCCCAGTGTAGACATAGCTATATTATACATAAATGTCTACTGTAAAAAAGTGTTTTATTTTCTTCTCAGTTTTAGATACTATTAACTAACTAAAGTTGCTGCAAAATCTCTGTAAAAAGGAAAAACAATAATCAACTCCATCCCTCTGTCAAGTTGGTTAATGAAACCTCATTTATTATGAGCGCCGCGCCGCCGATCTCAATAAGCTGATACTGGCAAATCCTTCAAATCATTTTATCTTAGATTATTTGAACTAATTCAAAGATTTTTTTAAGTAAAAGCTGTTTTTTGTTCCTCATATTTCGAGGATTCTCAGTCAATCTACCTTCCTAGGTGTGCCTGTGTATGACTCGCAGAAATAACGTAGGATATTTCAAATCCGGCATGATGACCTAAAGTTTCGTAGCAGTGTTGCTGCTTGGTAACCTTGAGATCATGCTTCCCTTTTAGTTTTCTTGTGCCACTCCGAGAGTTCTGCCGAAGGTCAGAAGCAATCTAAAATCGTGCACACGACCACCGATCATTGCGTAATATTTTGCAACGATTAGTCGGACCGCTCTGTATGGATATAATATCACATTGTTATAATGTAGAAATTCGTCGCGAAATACAAATTCGTGATGTGGCGTTTGCATCACGATCGCGATCTTAGTAGAACAGTTGTGTTGTGCAATATTATATTATTCGAAATATCGTTTTATTGTTAACTTGAATAGGTAAATAGTTTTATGCAGTAAGAGAAGACACTGTATTATAATAGCGACACATTCAACGATTATTCTTATTGAATCTAGGGGACTATTTCAAATTTCATTATATAATGGTTACCTTTTCTGATAATTATGCAATCTCTCTTCTAGCTTGGTTTCTCCATAATAAGGGTCGTAATCCAACTCCTTTGTTTTCACATGATCAGAACATTCACAACCCTTCGCATGATTGAAAATCACTTTCGCAATGACTCTTTTTAAATGCATATAAAACATTATATCGCCTGTTTTCATTTTCGAATTCTTCCATCATCGAAAGTTGTCGTTTTAGTCAGTCCATATTTTTGTTTTTTTTCTTTGCACATTCCATATTTTATATCCATTATCAATCTTTTGAGGAACGCACAGTTAACTAGACTAAACTTCCAGTCATTGAAGTGTACTCTTTATCTTTCATGTTGTACCAAAATTATACAAGTTTCAGTAAATGTTCGATTATTGTGAATGCCTGTTCCTACTTGTTGTGTGCCGGGTCCGACTCATTAATCGGCAGAACATTTTAAATGAAGCTGTTCACACTTACTCGGCAACAATCGGGTCCGGATAGGTGTGAACAGCTAGCAACAAAATACTTTACCACCAGAGCACCCGATTAATAATCGCAACCAACACACGAAAAGTGGAAACGGGCAGAAAGTGTATACATATAATATTTGCAATTTTCAGCTTTTGTTATTCAATTGATAGATGATGATTTCTTTGAGATTTTCACCATACGTTTTTTTTTTTGCAGCTAGGTTACCCCTGTCCAGACACAATGGAGCTGACTCCAAGCAAGAATGGCAAAGCCGTGTGCAGATGTCCACCCAAAACGCTTCGGCTGTGGAACGATACGGATTGTTACCCCATCTTTTCCAAAGGACCTTGCGGCGATAGAGAGTATTTGTCACCAGACACCTCCAAGCCAGCGACGGAGTAAGGCTTTTTTTCTTGACTACTATATTCTTTGACTGTTTATTAATCTGTTTAGCTAGGTAATATTTCTGGCTTATGATTTCCTAAAAGATCCTTGCTGTTAAGGCTTTGGCTTGAAATTACTTTTTCCAGTTCGCTCCCTATAGGTGGAGCACGTGGTTGTCACAAAGCCTCGCCGAGCGTCTCTGTTCCAAAATGTTCTCTTGAGGAGTTTTGGTCTGTCACGTCTTTTTGTACCACCCGGCATCCATAATCTATGGACTCGGGGGACATGTATGCAGGACATAACCGAGCCAGCTCAACGTACGATTCTAGATTACCGTTGTCACAGGAGGTTGCAACTTTTGTGAACAGACGGTTTCATTGAACACAAATGAACAGTTTTTAATCTCAGGATTCGCCAAAGGAAAGAAGCACCTTAAGCTAAATTAAAATAATTAATAGGAACCTACTTAATTAGGATAAAAAAACCGTCAATGAATTTATCGATTCGTGCGTTAATATGTGCGCAAACAAGATACACATATTATGTAGAAACATTAGGTATTTTCTCGTTATGTTATTATGCGTCTGACATTGGTCTGGCGAAAAGTTTTATTTAAGGAGTTGTGTAAAAAACTGGCCAGTCTCAAGGGCAAACGAGAGATTCATTTCGCGAATAAATTTCATCACAGCAAAACTTATTATTAGCATCGTATTCGCAGACTGCATTGCTGATATCGTGGACATTGTTATGTTTTGCACTGCTATGTTATATCTACGATTTTTAATTCCCACGAACCGATCATCTATCTCCAGCAAAAAGTCACCAAATCGAGTTTTGGTCAAAAATGAGTTATAAATATAATTATTTTATTCGTCGTAGGTATCGTCTTCTATTAGGCAAAAAATTAAACTAACGTTTGCCAGCAAGAAATGTCGATTTTCTGCCATAGAAATTTTAGCTGTCCAAATTGTCATATCTTTACGATCTCTTATCGCGTTATTTAGCATCCCATGTGAGGGGGAGTTTTATGAATAGATCTCGTTCTAGCGCATGTCTACATTTCTACTAACATCGACCTAAGCAACTCATCATTTATTATTGTATATTCAGATAAATTCTAGACACACTTGACGTCAGAGCAATAACGTCATCTTTCTCTTTAAATTGTCTTGTTCTTCATCCGGAGCCTAAATCCCTTTATTCTAGTTTAGCCTACATATAGTTACTTCAACCTACGATTTTCAATTGAATTTTACATGTTTAGTCTGTACCTATTATTAAAAGTGTTTTCTTATAAATGATTACAGATTTAGGCTGGGTTCGTGTGTTCGTCCTAACGAGTGTTCGGACGAGACGCAGAGAATTTGGCCAGCGGATGGAAGATGTTATAGAACGATGACGAGGGGACCCTGCCCACCAGGACAACTTTTCGTCACAGGGGATGACGGAGTCTCAACATGTTCCGTAAGTGTTTTAATTGTCTATAATTTCTTACTCTTTTATAGATCACGGGGAACTTTTAGTGCCATCGACCTCGGACGGCATTTGCCAGCTGTCTTTCTTCGTTTAGGAGGTCTTCTTTCTTTGGATTTTCTTTAAAGATCGTTCAGTTCTGTCGTCTGAATATCTGTGTCTGTTTCAGCTATGACGTGAATCGAAAATATCGATTTCGTCCTTAGAAGACTAGATCAGAAGCCAAAAAAATAGGAGAAGTTGTATGAGAAACATTATATATGTGTGCTTTGATAGAAAATAATGGAGATCCGTTCTCTCTGCCTACCCCTACAGGATATTGCGTGTAGCGTAGAACGAAAACAACACTGTAATTACTCACAAGTCACAACAGTACTTAGGTACACTTCGCATAAAAGTATTAAAACATGTTTTTGGATCCTCGAGATAATATCGAAGCCCGCATCGATCTAATTAGCATTTTGCTGTATGAAGGAATTGCTAATTCTTATTGGTAAGAGCATATAGATAATGCAGCAACTATGAGAACAGGGTAATGTGCGCTTGGCCAGAGTTCGTAATCCGCTGTGAAGCTATTGTTGATTTAAGGACTATTAACAAACCTAAAGTTCAGTTATTTGATGTAAAAGTAAGAAGTCCTTGAACCAAGGAAGAATTTGAACAAAGAGATACTTTAAAGTTAATCCAAACCGTTATGTGACCGAGTAAAAATTATGTAAAATGCAATATGTTAGTACCTACCTACTTACCTACCATTAAAATAGTAGCATATTAAAATCGGTACATACACATTTAGTCATAGTTAATCGATTACCAACATTAATACATGAAACTCGGTGAGAACATTACAAACAAATTTTTCGGCTAAAAATTTAATTGTTAAATTAATTGCATTAATCTCCCACGCTTTACTTTTCGCCGTGTTTACATCACTGCCATATTATTTTTATAACGATGGTATTTATTTACATAATTTGATTGCGCCAAGAACGCCATTCTTTGACGCTTCGTGTAAATCAAAGTTTTATTCTGTAACAGTTTTGTTGTTTATTATCATGTCAGGGGCTGTGTATGTGAGTCGTCCCATTATAATGTAATATAGTTTGTTAGACTAATTATTATTATAGGATAGGCATTGTGTGCTCGCATTGCCTATGCCTCCCGCGATTACATAACCTCAAAATACACGGTTACACTTTCTTTCGTAAGCGCACCGTCATATTGTGTGTCAGAATAATAATATACAGACGAAGTTATAATAGTAATGATTGTACCTACTTTGTTGTTTGTTAAAAATAATAATATGTCCCAATAACGTCGATTCTTAGTTTCATCGAAATTATTTTTCTAGTTTTTTTTTTTCATGAACATCATAGATTTGTGTTTTTTTTTTACATAGTTTTATTCATTCCTTCATTGATTCTCCCTTTAAACCCCATTAAGGAGCATGGGGAGGCAACAAGAGCTCTCTATCGCGCTATAATAGGGAGGACAACAGCTGCCTGAACCCACTCCTGATTACTACCAAACAACTTCTTATTTCTAGCGTCTTTTCATCTAAAAGAAAAAATAAGAACTAATGACTCTAACAATTCATTGCTAATGTTCGATTTTTAAATGGAGCAAACCACTACGGGCTTACGACCGTCTTCTACTGTAATTTCGAAGGCTGATGGCTTAGTGTGATCACTTTACGTTAACAACGTTCGCCATTATGTGGTAATATTTAAGTCTCCGAAACTCCTAATCATGAGAATTCTCAACATGTCCAACATGTCGAAAAATCTGATGTATGCAACAAGTAGAAATTTAATAATAAATCTTTTCATCTAGTTTTATAGTGCATAAGTTTCTTTTATTCATGTCAAAAGAACTACCAAAACTACATCCTATTAGAAAAATCAAAAATTTTGATCTACAATAATCGGATCTACAAAAAATGTAAAAAAGGCCAAACCATCCCCCTGTGGATGAAATGCCAAAAACGTAAAAAAAATGTAAAATTTCAGTTCAGCAAAGAGAAGTTCAGTGTACTTAACTAATTTATGAAATAATTCATACCATCCTTTAAAAAAAAACATGACGTCATCATAGTGGATGGAAATCCTTACTGCTTACTTACTATAACTTCAATTCTTCCCCAAGTTTGATGCTATTTTATACGAAACACTCTTTTTATTAGCACACATTAAAACGTAGGAACATTTTATTCATATTAGCGAAATGTGCTAAGATGCCATTTGAAATGAAAATAATATCTTACAGTGAAATTTGTTGTTATCGAAATCAGTTGAAACGATGTTTAGATAAGAAAGACATTTAGGCGATTTTCCCAACCAAATTCTACATTATAACTTTAAACATGTCTGTTTCTTACCCCCTTCCAGTTTTTTTTTACCTTGTCTCTACCTACGTTACTATTTTAAGACATTTGCCCTAACTATCGCCTCACAGATATCTTCTTAAAAATATTTGACTTTTAACCAACTTAGACAACAACAACATCGAATTATACCTATCATCGAAAATCATAAAAAAATTCAACATCGAATATTACACCATCGATGACGGAGTGTGCAATCTCTTGATGCGGTTAATTCATCTCTTTATGTTCACGCAACCCACCTGACATTGAGAATGACACAAAGGTAAAAATATTATGTTCCTCGTGTGATGCGCCGAGGTATGGAATCTATGGAATTATAATTCTGAACTGTTTAATTGTTTAAAAATGCCATTAGGCCAACAATTGTAAAAGTAATATGAAGGAAGGGATCTTTATTCCTCTGTAGCCTAGTTTCCTAAGGCGACGAACTCGCTTTCAAGAGGTAACGAATTCTGTTTCTAGTCGGGTCATAATAATTATAATGTAATATCTATGCGTTATTGACTTGAAGTTTCTAAGATTGAGTACAAATATTATTAGAGGTTTTTTTTGGATGCGCAGAATGTTGGTTCCACTATATAGTAGTCACGTGACTGAAGATATATAATTAGTAATAATATGTAATTCATTTTCATTATATCGAAATGAACATCAATAAAAATCCACACTTCCTTTAACTAACATATATGATTAAAACATATTATAATGTCTCTGATGCGTTAACGCTAAAATATTAAAAATAAAAAACCGAATCTCTGAAACCACTACCGACAAACGTCACTGTTTGTATGATTTTAACAAGTCACATGGTACTTGTTGGAACCATGCGCAGTAACACATTATCCCTCTAGTAATATTTCTTCTCAAAGAGGCTGACATCCGGTCTCAGATTGAATGTGACCGGTTGAGGGGATTAATTAATTTATTCCATTCGAAGGTATTCCTCATACAGATTCTATTCGATCAAGTCATTGTTAGACATCCTCACATCTTAATCCTTTAATTTTAGACTTATTATCCTCGTTTTATTTTTTTCGCGATATGTAACCCATTACAAATAAATTACTTACCTATAATATATTTTTTAACACGTTTATGCAATGTTCTAAATATTTTCCATGTAATCTTTTTGTACTGTAAGAGATAACACTGATATCAATCCAGTCCCTAATATAATAGAGAAAGATGGAATATAATATGGCCAAACCATCCCCATGTGGATGAAATGCCAAAAAGGAGAAAAAAAGACAGAATATTTTTTTGCAAATCAATTATACTTTGTTATTTTTTTGCCACATCTACGTAATAGGTAATAACAATTTATATGTTCTAATTACAACCTGTTTTTTAACAAATGTGCTTCCTTTTAAAAGCCCGAAGAATGAAGATGGACGTATACCTACCCAAGAACTGGTTTGCACACCTTTTCTTCGTTTGGTATAAAATGATAGTAAACATTTTGTTTATACTTTACCAACCCGTGCAATCTTAAAAGCCAATTAACTAAACTAAGTCGCTACATACCTACCTTCTATACTTTTGCATCGTTTCAAAAAAAATATTGCCAAATAATAATTTCAACGTTTTTTTAAAATGTACCTATTTTCTCCTGTTATGCGTTTTGAATCGCTCCACTTCTTAAAATCTAGAGGCATGTTTAACCTCATGTTTGCTCTCAGTGTGGAGCATGTGTGGTGTCACAAAATCCTTCCAAACATCTCTATCTTGCACCATGCTTTTGCACAAATTCATCCAAGCTAAATACGTTATCTAGAATTCCGATTCATAAGCTGATCTGTGGGTTTTAAGTCCTCAAATCCATTTCTAAAGATTTGGTGTTTATTTGTGCTCAATCCCACAAATTAAGGAGGTTAAATATCCTCAGATTCACTTCTTACGATCTATAAAGATAAGAAGGAGAGGTCAATGATCTAAAGCGACGCCATCATCCCGTGATGATCCCGGTCTGTATTTCTAGTACAGGAATTATTTATCGTTTTGTATTGTATCACTTCTTCTGAGTAACTCTATTTATCAAGGTACCCAATGAAGTCTTTTAAATCAAAATGACTTATTTGAATGAACACGACTTTTGTTTTTCTTTTTTTCTCATTTAGTCGGCATTTATTATTAAAAATGACGTTCATTGTTGTTTGTACTATTTATTTTATTCGTTTAGTTAAATGCTTCTAATGTATCACACGAAAGATCCTTCAAATAGACATTTGTATCATGTAATAACTTTAGTACTTAGTTACTGTTTCGACATACTTTTATTACATTATGATTTAATTTTACGTTTTATACGAACAGCATGAGAATACAAAAACAAGCCAACACCAACTTCTAGGCACTGTTCTTTCAAGTCCTTGTTAGTGAGCCTAAAAAGATAATAATTGCAATATTCTACTAAGAATTTAATATTTCAATTGAATATTTAGTTACTGTTGATCATCTCTTTGAAATCTCGCGCTATGGCATCGAACTCGTTTGATAATTCTAAATTATTTATACATACAGACCTGGCCAAAGAAGGGCAAAAAGACAGCCGATGAGGTGGAGCCACGACATTGTGTCGTCCGTTGGGCAGAGTGGATGGGGATGACCAGAGACAGGAAGGAGTGGCGTGATCATGAGGAGGCCGATGTCCTGCAGTGGACGATCACGGGCTAATATAGAAACAGAGGATTTAGTCATATTCCAACAGATGCCTGTATACTTCATTAAAAAATCAACAATATTAGGCTTATAAGCATCAAAGCTTCAAGAATCTAGCTGTTCGTCTGGAGGTTCGAATAGACAAGGACAATATTGGTCACCCAGAATTCTAAAATTGCGACCGTATGAAAGCATGAGGCCAATTACTTAAATAGGTGAGTTGACGACGTAATCCCAGTCGCGAGCAGAAACTGGTCGAGATGACTTTCAAAACTTTAGAAGAGACCTACATCCAACAGTGGAGAGACGGCTAATAAAGACGAAGAAAGAAGATGTTGGTAATGTTAAAAAATACTTATGAAATAGGACGGGAATAAAAAAGTGACCATCTAATTATGAACGTCAATAACATTAAAGTGATCGCATAATAAGCCGGCCGTCGAAAAAGCATTTTTGAAGACGGTCTTAAGCCTGTACTAGTTCAAATCCAAGTTCAGTAATTTAAACTCGATCGTTATGTAATGTTTGCACCAAAAAGTTGTTAGTAGTATGTACTGTAAACTAGATAGATTATTATCTACTAACTCTAACAGTATTTGGATTGGTGAGTGCTTACACAATCAGCGTGACAATTTTACACTTTTACGTTCGCGTTTGCTCAAACACCGACTTCAAGTTTAAGGTTAGCGACAGCGGCGTGGCTCCATTACGTAAGGTTGTAACGGGCCCAGTATTGCGCAATAAAAGTGCCCGCATCACGGTCTAACTAAACACAGACGCTAAGCATTATTTAATTTGTTTGTTCTTTTGATGGTTCCAGTGTTCTGGCGGAGGCGTCTCTAGCAGCCACATGTGGGAGGTCGATGGACGGTGCTACGAGCTCTACAGCCGAGGACCCTGCAAAGTCGGCGAGATCTTCTTGCCCGGAGGAAAGTGTGGCTGCGAAAAGCATCTACCCCAGTACAATGAGGATTTCAAGATGTGTTTTGAGATTGGTAAAAATCCTTTATTTTTTTTTCATTTGGAAATCTTTCGCACTAATCAAAGTTTGTGTGGTAAAAAAGGATGATGGTTGATACCATGCACGCCCATTGGTACACTGCGAGAAAATAATTATTGATGATCAAACCGCTCGAATCACTGCAAACTTTTCTCCTAAATCTTCATAAACGTTACTCACTAGATTCTGAAGATTGAAAAAAACTTATTATCGACCGCTATTTTTGGTTACCCAGAGCCTGGTTTTAGCTAATGGTAGGGAACATGTGATTTTATTATTGACGTTCTGAAGGTCATGAATTCGATTCCCATGTGCAGGCTATCTATCGATTAGATGGACGAAATTAGATTAGACAGACCTATTAATTGCTGATTTTAAATTAGCACCTATCTCGTTTACATTGTTGAAATCATCAATAATTCAAAACATTTGAACTACGTGTATAAGCTCCTACTGCGTGTTTCGAAGATTCCGATGATGAGTGGATGGTTGTAAATTTACCATCCAAAATCAAAAACATATTCTAAATGTGATCACACTAATCAAATAAACCAATAGACGGTTGTAAATCTCCATTGAGGGCAACGATCCATCTAAAAATTTCACAAGTGAGTTAAGATTTTATGCTGCCTAATCAAGTGATGTTGAAAAATCTTTATAATTTTTATCTACTGCTCTCAACTCTTTGCGTGAGGATGAAGTTGCTAAAATCATATTGTCTCAATTTGCTCATTTCAACGCGCAGGTTATCCATCGTTTATGAACAGCCATTAATTACTGTCGATCACGATCTTTTAATCTTACAGCAATGAAAGTCTTCAATTATTCAAGCAAGAGTGTTTAGATAGTCGATACATGCGTTGAATTTCATTTTTTTTTATTTTTTATTTCATTATTTTACGCACCTAATGAGTTACGTGCAATTATTTTTTGATAGGCACACGATTGCCAAAAAATCCTCGATCATAAACCAACATCTTGAGTGATGACGGATTCTTCTAAAAGGCATCTCATCTCATCTCATAGGTGATGTAACGTTAATTAATTTGTAATCGTCAATAACCGATGCCTCTTTTGATCAGACAACGCATATAATGAAGACAGCTCGTTTTGTGATAGAAACGTTGGTTTTGTTGTTAAGATCTATAAACCAGTCGATAGAGTCGTTTGCAAAACTCAAAATAATTGATAGTCCTGTCTATTAAAGTTTGTGTTTAGTTTAAATAATATCGCATCATCAATCTTTTTCTTGGATGAATCGTAAGACTCACGAATTAATGACGACATTTTATAAAATGTTTTTTTTTTAACCGCTTTTGGTAGCTTGACAAACTTTCTATCTGAACAGACAGTAGGTATATTTTGAATGATGGGTGGAAAAACATGCGGAATCTGAAGGCTTTGAAATATGTAATATTCATACGTTTTTTGCAATGCGTCTTATTCAGCATTTATTTTACATTTTTTAAAATACGGATGAGGATGAAAGATTCATTTTGGGAATTTTCAGTTTAATTAACGGTATATCAATCTCTAAGCCGACATTTTGTAGGATATTAAATAGTTTGTTAATGATTCTTGGATTGTTGAAACTATAAAAATCTTATTTGACAATCTTTTCTCAGGTTCAGTGGGGCCATGCAACAAAGGACAACGGTACACTCTCTCTGCAGACAACGTAAGGAAAGCTCAGTGTACTTGTAAACCATTCAACATCCCGTGGTCTGACGGGGCCTGCTACAGACTCTTTACGAGAGGACCGTGCGCTCCTAACGAACTCATCACACCTTCGGGAAAATGTTTGCCTCTGCCCTGCCGCAAATCGAGGCTGTACTTTCCAGATCATAAAAAGTGTTTTAAAATCGGAACACAAGGACCTTGCAAAGAGGGTGAAGTGGTTTTGTTTGATTTCGATGCTCGTCCATCAATAGACGGTCTTTCCTATAACGGTGTGTGTGGATGCGCTGGGATGTTATCTTTAGACAATCCCAATGGATGTTCAAATACGCGGCAAAAGATGATGGATGATGATTGTTCTTTGACTCCGGGCATGACTGCAATTGATGGCAAGTGTTATATGCTCTATACCAAAGGTCCTTGCGGAGAAGGTGAATGGCTAACACCCAAGAATAACTCTACCGATGATAAAAAAATAGCGTGTGATTGCAGACCTGGATTCACCAAATATTCCATAAAGAGTTCCTCTAACAAAGACAAAAGCGAAGACAGTTGCGTTCCTCCCATCGTGTCTCTAGCAAGGTATTTAAGCATCGAATACAGCAAAGGAAGTTGAGAGTGAACTTAAACATGATTCAACGTGCCATTTTGAATTGGTTAGTGATAGCACTCCTTTCTATGCAAATTTTAATGTAGTATCATCAGATCTCGCGAGTAATTGCTATCCATGACTAATAACATAGCTGTATCTTCAAAGGTGCTGTGATTTTTTTCTATGTTAAGTGATTGTGAAGAATTATAATATTACGAAGGAATGAACTCATCGAACTTTTCAATGATTGTTTTCGATTTCGAGATAAGGAAATGGAGGACGAACGGAGTGGTGTTAGAACAGTGAAACAAAACAAATAAAATGTATTTTCAAAGACTTTCTTCAGAATTGTGTTTTATTATTCCCCTGTTATTTGTTTTTTTTTTTCATACTAGAATTGATAAGAAATAGACAACTGAGTAAGTTTGGTGTAGTACTTGACTTTTTTAAAGTAAAACTGATTTTTATTTATTTTTTTTACATCTTCAATCAGAATTAAACGGGAACATAAAAATAGGTAAGTTTGTAGTGTCATCATCCTTTTAAAAGGTATCCCGTATTCTAGTCAACCTTATATTTTGAATCTCAAAAGTATAAATGCTTTCTTTACTAGTTTCTATAAAGGTTCATCTAAGTGAGGTGTCAAAAAACCATTTCTGATAGTAATAAAGGAATTATTTCTTTCCTAAAGTTTCCATTCCTAATAACTACATTATAGGTTTCACGTAATCTATTTTTAGCTTGAGAAATGCGATATTCCGTATTTACAGAAATAATATATTTCTTTTAATCGCCAATAGGCATAATGCAGTATGTCATAAATTAGCCGTGTGTACTATTTAACTGTCACAAGAATGTCTCCAGCGAGGTAGGAAGGTACCCGAATTCTACTAGGTCAGACGAGCATTATGCTAATTTTACAAAATGATCCACATATGCGTGATCCGTGTTTATGGATTATTATTATTACAGGAGCTAGTTCAGAAACGACGGCGAAAAGAGCGCGATTTCAAAGAGGACTGACAACCAAAGGTCATTAGTACTCATTAGTCCTATTTTTTCTAGATCATAAGATCTATTTTCGCGGGAACTTATCGCTGGTTCTGGTCCATCTCTTTCGCGTTCTCCTCGGTGGACTGCGTCCCTCTGGAATCTCCACCATTGCCACTTTTGCTATTCTTAAAGGATGGGATCCCTTCAAAAACGGTTTCTGTGTCTGCTCTAGCTTTCTGTTTTTGCGAATTTGCAACTTTATATCTGATGGCTATGGGTTTAGAAGGATTGACAGTGAGTCTCGGTTTTTCATTACCTTTGTAGATGTTTTCTTAGGTCTGTTCTATTCCAAAGTAATTTCATTATAAAAATATTCTTCTTCTAATTTAGGCCTTTGGCTGATAATTTAAGAGGCGCCTTAATCTTTCACCTCTTTGGTGATCTTTCCAAAGCTCATAACCCCTTTTTAATGTTTTCTTTCCTTTTTTGTATCATTAGTAAGGATGACAAATCATCGTTACTATATGGTTGCTATGGGAATCATCTACCGTTCGATGTTAGCGAGGTGACATATTAGCATGTCAATACATATATATCCCTTATTACGCATACTTATACACTCTACAATTACACACTAAACCAATAACTGCAACGAAATTTTGACTGAACGCGGTGTCTTAGATACTTGTTAATTAGTACCCTCTCTAAAGTCGCGCGGTTTTCGCCGTGTCTGAACGGACCCTTAGAAAATCAGCACAACCAACCGTTGCGAAGAAAAGTTTATTCTGTTTTTGAAATTATTTGACAGTTAAACGTTTTTCGTTACCAGCTTTAAATAGCTTTGTCGTGTCGTGCCGCGCGGTCGTAATGGTGTTGTTATGATTTTATACAAAAAAAAAATGTTTTTGTTTTCATTTTTTTCTTGATTGAAAAGTAGTTAAAATGAGCAATGGAGAACGAAGAAGAAGATGACGAAGATTATGAAAGATATAATAAGTTCGAAGATGGACATTGGGAATGGAATGAAACAGAAAATATTTTGGAATTTATAAGGTGGGCATATTCTTTCATTTCCATATTATTATTTACTAGTTGACCCACCCGTCGAACTATGATCCAAACCAGAATAAAAAAAATGATTTTGACTTATAACATGAATTAAATTTAATAATTTATTGCATTATGTAATAATTATTGTTGATGAAGTTCGATGGATCATAAGTGTGTAACAAAAACAATTCGTCTATAATTGGGTAACTTTTATAAAAATCCAATACGTTAGGTATTAGAATTTTATTTTTTTCTTCGAGCCTGAATGTTATAACCCCACTCCCGTACTGCCATGACGCGGTTTTCTTTATTGGAGCCGGTCGCACATTTCGCGGAATTTCCAGTCAAGATAGAGTTCCTAATTTGACAACCATTCGATAAGTGATTACAAATTTTAAAGCAACAGGGTCGATTATTGACATTAAGATACCGGTCGGTCTCGAAAGTGTCTCCGTAAACGTCAATTTATTATCGTTCTCAGCAGTCCATATTTTCCCATGCAAAAATTCATGAAAATAGAGACGAAGGGGTGATTTTCCGAATATTTTAATTAACATTCAATCAAAAAATATCTTCTATAAATAAAAAAAAAATACAACTCTCTCGTTTGTGTTCTTTTTATAAAACTTGCTTCCGCATTCGCGCCAACAATAAGGTTACCTAGGTGATGTTTTCTTCAATTTTATAATATTTCGCGCACATTTGTTATTATTTTCTTTCATAAGAACGTTCTCATTACAATAGCAAACACAACAAAAGAATAATTAGCGAAATCGGTCCGGTTGTACACGGGTGTCGCGATGACCACGGGAAATAGAGCCCCATTTTATATAGTTTGATTATACCAACAGCCACACATTCCCAAAAAAAATTTGTACAATGACAATATATTATCGATGTTTTCAGTCACAAAGAAGTTGTCGATGAAGAGGAAGAAGTAATAGCCGGAGATGAGTTGTTTAGAGACGATATCGATGTTTTGGAACAAGTTAGTGCCGATGCTTTTTAATTCATATAAAGTGTGATCGATGGAGTCTAAAATAACTTGAAATAATTCCGCAGGTTGTATTCAAACAAAAGTTTTACAGGAAGTTAAGGAACGAAAATGAACCGGACATCATCCTTCTTCAGGTAGTTTAGTCTGTTTATTTTATTAACATAATAAAATCACTCAATTGTGAGTGGAATTGCAGAAAATAAAAAAAAAATATGAGGTGATTATTTTTGGTGAGGTTTAACCTAAAAATAACTGACGAAACAAGCAAATATAATATGCATTCAATTGCGTATAAAACAGAAAAAGGTAAAAGCTGGAAGACAGCATTTCAAAATGGGATGTTATTTCTTAACTAGCTGACCCGCCGGTCGACCTTCGACATAACCCAGAATAAAAAGTTTTTCTTTTTTAAAATTATTTTAAAATGTTCTACAACGTTACTCACGATAACAAATTTGAAGATCTGTTAACTTATTGTATAGATTGTTGAAAGAATAGACCCCATTTACTTAAACCAAATTTTGCTGAATTGTTATGGTAAGATCTACCTACTGATAATACTTTTTAATTGATAAAGACGTATAATTTTAAATTTTAACATAAGTATTTAAGACATTCTTCGTGTTAGGATTGACTACACAAAATTCCAACCATTGCAACAGAAGAAATCGTCATCTTTAAACACACGACATCTTCATTTTCTTGTATGTAATCACATGTCGTGTTTGATAACAATCATTGCTGTTAATTATTATTGTCATGACATTTTAATAATTTTATTTTTTCCAAGTCCACTTATTTTTTCCGATCTATTTACTTGTACCTAATCACCGGAATAAGTTTTTTTGCGTAGTCATGTTTACTTGACAGAATTTATGTTTTCGCCTATTTATATACTATGAATGAAAATTTATATTTATTTTAATAATATTTTTTTACATTGAAGCCGTAGAGTTTTTTGTTTTAATATTGGCAATCCGACCCCTCTGGCCTGATTTATAACACACACATAGAGTAAGAAAAGTGTCTGCAAAAAATGACAGCCGCCAAGATGACAGCAAGACATTCTTCCTCATTTAGAACCTGAATTGAGGATGATGAAAGGTTTAATGAAGGATATGCATTGTATTATCACCTCTTAAACATATAGGAATTAAAACCACAAGAGATGATGTGAGGTTTTTTCCTCTCCTGTAAATATCACCTTGATATTTGTCGATTATATGATAATCTTCAAATATTCACACATGCCCACGATCCACGAAACTCTGCTCAAATCGATCCACGCGAACTCAGACTGGGACTGTATTGGCCGCAGGATGGGGTTCAATAATATACGCCCCTGTCTAAAACCATGCTTGTGTTTGGGCTGGATCAAATGTGCGTCAGGCCCAAAAGTCAAATTTAAATTATCAGAGATACATCCCAGAGAACTTGCCCCTTATTTCCTACGATCATTTCCTTTTTTTATTTTGAACCCTGTAGAGTTAATGTTATGTCGTTCTGATCGTTAGGATGTTAAGGATTTGGTGCTCTTCACGGCTCAGAAGCAGAGGCTGACAAAAAAGTTGATCAACGCATTGCATACAACCGCATACGACAAATTTTTGAGAAATTTAATCGCATATACCCAATATTACATGCAGGTAAATATGAATTAGTAAGTCCAGTTTTATATTATGTATAGTAACTGTGTAGATTAGAGGCTATAGAATTATTGAGATTGCAATCAACTGCAATCTTATCGAAAAACTTTAAAAATGCTTATTAAATGTATGTAGGTATGTAGGGTTTCCGTTAAAGAAAAAACGAATAATTGCCAAACCATCCCCCTTGTGGATGAAATGCCAAAAAGAAGAAAAAAAAAAACAAATAAGTATAAAAAACTAAAATCTATAATACCCACGTGATAAGGGTTTGTGTTTAAACGTACTTACTACTTAATTGAATTTTGTATTTGTACTGCCTGCTTGTTATAAAACATTACTTAAGTATATACTTATTCGTATAATTTTCATGTCGGCAAAAAATAAATTCCAAATATTTCCCAATCTACAATTTTTTGTTCATAATATTTTCCGCATGTATTATAATAATTTAACTTTCACATTATCATACTTAATTGATTACGTCAACAGAAATAATAATAATATGCAAGTGCCTACAATATTTTAAATGCATATTATGTTTACACATTTTTCTCTGGCTATAATATAGTATATTATACTCCCTAATATTTTGTCTAAATCTTACAATATGACTGAGTTCTGAAGCTTTCAATAAATTTCGTAGACTACATAAGTAGCACCAAAGGTTCTATAAAGGCCTTTTCTGGCCTAATGTGTACTTAATTCGATGCCAATTAATATTAAAGAATATGTATCAACTAATGACTCTAACAATTCATTACTAATGTTCGATTTTTAAATGGAACAAACCTCTACGGGCTTACGACCGTCTTCTACTGTTATTTCGAAGTCTGGCTTAGTGTGATCACTTTACGTTAACAACGTTCGCCATTAGGTGGTAGTATTTAAGTCTCCGAAACTCCTAATCATGAGAATTCTCAACATGTCGAAAAATCTCATGTATGCAACAAGTAGATATTTAATGAAATACAGAGATAAAAGTTGGAAATTATTGAGAACAAGAGAGCAACCAAATTTAAAGACTGCGACTGCTGTTTATTCTATATCACATTGCATCCCTTAATATTAGAATGAAAAAAGTGAAGGTGCTTACCTGCCTAAATTCAGAACACGTTAAAATAGAAATCGAATTCTCTTCCTCTTATAATGCTCTTCTTTCTTTTGAAGCAGAGATGAGGGATTTGGTAGTGGTATTGTCAGAAGCCATTAATTCTCCAGGTAATCGAGTATAGTGGTGATTTTTATTGCCTCTCCAAGTAGATTCACAACAATATAAATGGATAGACAATATCAGAGCTAATTAAAAAAGAATTTCAAATGATAACGCATATTATTATGTTTATGATATTCAATAAGATTTTTTATAGTCTTAATGTTAATCTTAATGTTTTTGTTCTCAACAATTTCCAACTTTTGTCTCTATTTTTCATTTTATTATTAAATTTCTACTTGTTGCATACATGGGATTTTTCGACATGTTGAACATGTTGAGAATTCTCATGATTAGGAGTTTCGGAGACAAACATTACCACCTAATGGCGAACGTTTTTAACGTAAAGTGATCACACTAAGCCAGCCTTCGAAATAACAGTAGAAGACGGTCGTAAGCCCGTAGTGGTTTGTTCCATTTAAAAATAGAACATTAGTAATGAATTCTTAGAGTCATTAGTTGTTATTTTTTCTTAATGTTAACGTTCCCAAAGATCCGTCGAATTATGGAGAAACGAAGTGCCGACAGCGCCAAGATGATTCGATTGCCTGAGAGCGATGTTGTGGAAGAGACCTTGGAGAAGAATCTGGCTGATTTCAGGAGCCTTGTCGCCAGAGATTATTTATACGGGAAATTGGGTTAGTTACATAATACATTTAACTTGGAATCACAACAGTTTGCCTTAGGAGAAAAGGTTACCAATCTTATATTATGTATACTGTATAGTCAGACAACGAGGCCGTGTTTGTAGCTCTGTTGTATGTCAGAGGCCAGAGGTTAACAATTAACAACTGCATATTTCGCCCGTTAAGACTAAATACCTCCGTATTGTATAACCATTATTGGTTTAGCTTAGACAATACGTGGTTGATTCGCAAATCACGACTGAAATGTTAAAACACAATACATTGTATTTTATTTAGAAAATGTTTTGCGAATCGAATGGAAACTTGTATCACAAGAAGTAGGTACCTGCATTAGATTCTAATAAGGTTCTAGGAGCGCTTTTATGGATAGCAAATCAGACAGGAGTGATCTTGCAAATTATAGAAATCTTAACATAAGTGGTTGATAGCCTGGAGGTCGTGGGTTCGATTCCAGGTGCCGACCATCTTCCTGTAAGTGGCTTAATGTGAAAGAGCTAAAGGATGTATTTGTGTCCACTGTTAGTGAGTACAGATTCAGTAATTTAAAGAAAATTTAAAAAAATAAATGATAAATCATGGCCTTCTTTCGCAATGATAGTATTATATTTTTTTGGTACGAAACCTCCAATGGTTGTTTTGAAGACGATGAAGATTCTCTTATACTCTTATGCTACTATACGAGTGCTAGGGAAGCAAACAAAATTGAGGAATTTGGCAAAGGTGCGGATGGAAGGTATTAGTTTTGTACAAGAAGAGGGCTATTTTTTGCCTGCCAATCAACAAATTTCCAACAGTGCTCAGCCCTAGATTCATAGTAAATGAGAACAAAACAAATTGAAAAAAAATAATCACCCATAATATATGATAACGTTTTTTCTGATTTTTACGTAAGTGTTTAAAATTATTTACCTACTAACGAGATTTTTCCTCTATCGAATATTGATAGCGATCTTTAGTTCAACAAAATTATTATAATTGCACCTGCTGGGGTTTTCTATAGCGATAGTAAGTAGCTGATCATACGAACAGATACGATTAAAATTATTCTGTTTTGTGATCACTGCAATAGATGGTGCTTTCGTTATTTTGTATGAAATCATCGAATTGTATGTTTGTAGTAGAACAATGCATCTATATGATTATTTAAAACTGTTCTAAATGCTTTTGGATAACCTCGACAGATGGCTGTAAACAAGGCAAAATAGGAAGGATTTTTATGCTGAGTGAAGAAATTAAATTCACAGAATTGATTATCAAAATCAGCTTTCAAATTGTATGGATCGCTCTGCAGAGGCCTGATCTTGCAATGATTGGTGAGTATAAAAGCTATTGGTTACATTTAATGAGTTTATTGATCATTATGTTTTTGAGAAATATTACAAAAGAACTGGTACGTTTCGGAATCGGTCCAGACTCGCTAATAATTATTGCTTTGATCGTTACGCCTCTAGGTAGACTAGTTTTGTAATAATCTTAGTTTACATCCCAGCCAGCATATTACTTCATAAATAGATCGTTATTAATCCCATAAAAATAATTAATATATATATATTTTTTTTTCAAGTTAACCGATTGATATAAGCAAGTTATTCGCTTTCAGTTAAAATATAAACAATTTTGGATCACATTTGCCCCACCATCTTTTCTTTCATAATGGTCAAAAATTTCATGCTCATTTTGTTTTCTAGCATTTTCAGATTCCCGACTGTGGGAATTATTTCCGAAAAAGCACATATCTCTGATGTACTTTACTTCTTGTCATCTTACTCCGTTTAACTTTACTACATATCTTTCTTTTTTTTTGTTTGACAACTTAGGGTAGTATTTTTTCCTTGCATTAATGAACCAATCTCAAACCACTTCTCAGTGGTTTGAGCCTTCTTCATCCCCTACCACTTCTATCCTGCTCCCTCTGTATCGATGGCCCATCCGCAAAACTAATCAGATTGATTCTGCATCGGACTAATGCAGTGGGTTCCTAGGGAACGGTCCATCGTCTGACAAGACGGCGACTTTCAAAATTATATGGCAATGTTTTTTGTTACTACGGAAACAATATTGGCAATGTTCTCAACTGACATATTCACCGCTGTTTATAGTAGCGGTGTATCCGTGGGAAAACAGACCATTAGGGTTTGTAAGGGGTTTATCAGAGATGTTCTCAAAAGTCGTTTCGTCCATTTATCGTTTGGGTTGCGGGCTCTTTATGGCGATGTTGGAAAATCCTCAGGCATAGCCTTAAAGTCGGAAAGATATCCGGTAGTCGACACACCGAACGAACAAATTCTAGAATCCATTGAAAGACACGGAAACCACAATTAAAATAGTCTCTTCATTGCCAATTCTCATTATTCAATGAACTATATACCTATGTCGGTACACTTTTTTTACATAAAGAGGCTATTAAAAATGATGTATTCTTTTAATTATTGTAAGTGAGATTAAAAGTTAAAACTACCCTGTTATGCGGTAGTATGTTTTTTAATTTGTCGATAATTTAAGACTATCTTTAATTAGTTAAGTATGTTCTAGAATTCCATTACATACACGTAAATTTCCATTAACTGTAATTTCTAATGCATGTTATAAATATAGGACAGGTTAATAACTTCCGGTAGTAATGTTTGTATTTTTTCTTATTATTAATGCGAAACGTTAGTAAAAACAAACGGATCCGGATTTAGCCAAATCTTTATTTTATTTCTACACAAGTTTAATGGTTTCCAGGCTCTCTTCCTCTCTCTTTCCACTGCTGCAGATATGACTCCAAAACCATTAGTATCTGTTCAATTCTCTCCTCATCTAGCTTACATTGTCTCCAACTTGGCGATGATGATGTAAGAAACATTGCTGGGTGTAGAAAATAAGAGTCTATAATAATGCCCATTGCCCGTGAATACGAGCATGAGGAGCACAAAAAGGATTATATTTGTTTTCTATGCCATCTAGTGTATGGCCGTAGAGGCCAATTCTTGATAGACAGATTCTGTCACACTCAGAGAATGGCTATACCGCCCCCTCGGCCGGACCTCGCTTCCTCTGCAACTCAGTACCTTGACTTGCAGCAACGATTCTCCTCCATTCCGTCCTGTTGGTCGCCAACTGTTCCCAGTCCGTCCGTCTGTTAACACTCTATGAAATAGGTCTAGGAAATAGAGTGTATATTATATAAAAGGCGTTCAATAATTGACGTAAAAATCCGAGTTGAGTTCCACGAACTAAAAGACAAATTTTATTTTGTTTGAAATGGACTATCGCCAAGAACCTTTTGCCCAAAACATTGATCATTATTCTGCCTTTTCACCTTTTCTTCGGTATTCTGGCATAATCCTACCAAACCATATATCTTGCATAGTGCATTTTATTCTTGGTTCATATTGAGCGCGTCCATTAATCAAGTGAGCTCAAAAGTGGAGGGAGGGGGTCTGAAAAAAATCACGAAAGATCACATAGGGGGAGAGGGGCTTTGTAAGAAAATCACGTGTATTTATTTTTTATGATGAATTTAAAGAAACATAACATGCACTTTCAAATTTAAAAAAAAATTTGACGGAAAAAAACCGACCACAAAAAGTACACGAGATTTCAGGGGGGGGGAGGTATTCTGAAACATCGCCAGGAGGGAGGGGGGTCTAAAAAGTTGTAAAAATGCGATAATCGGCATCATATCTCTTCACTTAATTTTTTACCGAAAAGTTTCACAACGAGATGAGCTTTAAAATAATAAAATTAACAATCATTTAAATTTTTGGGAAAGATTATGCTTAATCTCGTGAGAAATAACATGTATGCATTCAAGATAAATATTTGAATATTAATCATGTGCAATGTAAAAATATAGCGTTGATATTTTCCGTAGATAAAGAGACGAATACTTAGAATAGATTTAAACGATATTTTGTTGATTTTCATAGCGGCCGGCGCACAGTGTGATATTTTTAGAATCTATATGGACAAAATTCAATATAGGAACATGTCTTGAAATACTCTTAATTGCAATAAATTCAAAGCTAAAATATTAATATTATACTACAATCGAGGAAATTTTTAGTAATCTATTCGAAAGAATACCTGGAATAAACGGTTCGGGACGGCCGGCCGCTATAGCCATACCGCCCGCGTGTTTGTTATTATGGATTCATACGTCCAAGTTTGCTCGATTAATACGCTATGTTTCTGTGCATGTGCTAGTGGTAATTTTATGCTGGAATCGTTTTTGTGGAACCATTAAGGTAAATGTTCATGTATTATTTTCTTTGTATGTATGTATGTTAGGTTGGTTGGAAGAAATTGCCCTAGGCAATAAGCCCGCCAATTTTGGTTAATTATGTATATTTTTACCCAATAAAGTGTTATATTATTATTATTATGTTAGTTTAGTAACAAACATTAAATTAATAGAGAGAGGTTTTTAGTGAATCATAAACTCTACTTCTTAAGTTTCATCTAGTCTTTTAGTTAGTTTCCCATCATTATCCTGTCCGTTAAGTATATTCTTCTGAAAGGTACATTTATATACTTCAAGAAAGACGTTATTGTTTTGCGCATATTTGCGGCACTCATACAACATTTTCTTATTTTCTGAATGACTACACAAATTTCTCATCGTTTATTTTTAGACGCTTGGTTAGTTAACTTCAAGAAATCGAGACAAGATGCTTTGTAACATTATATTTTCAGTATCTTGGTGTCCAGTTAGTAACGGACGATATTTCGAAGAGCAAAAATCAATAGAGTTAGTAAAATAATTGTCAAAAATGGTCGAAATCAGAAAGACATCGAGAACGCTTTCTAAGAACGAATTCATATCATTTATAGGTATCAGAGGAACATAAATATGGGAAAAAATAATTTTGTCCCGCTAGATTATCATAATATTGCACTGTGCGGCGCGGCGTTTGAATCATTACTGATAGTCAATAATATAAATCAACTGCATATAGCCTTATTTAGTTGTCTTTAAAGTTGAATAAATAAATATAATGTGTACTTACTGTCCAAATAACGTAAATACACTCAAAACAAGCAATAGATTTGAATCAATCTACGTGAATCAAGACTCTTGGTTGTGTACTATGTCAATATTGTTGCTGCGTTCGTTCTTCTATCACCATTATCAAACAGGAAGAACAAAATATAAATAATATTGACTGAGTGTGTGTATCATTTGCGTAATCTAACATTCCTTCACAATATGATTGACAAATCCATCCCTATTCTAATCGCGACCTGTTCTTATTGCCAAACTACTTTTAAGATGTGGGCGGATTTTAACATCATACGACAGAATTATGACAGAAAACAAAAGTGTCAAAAGGTATAGGAGTCAGTTTGGTCGCAGTTAGCTGCTAAACTTTTGCTGGAAGATGTAGATCTATAAAATACTGTGAAACACCATGTTGCTTAACACCAGCAACACTACTGGTTAATCCGAATTGTTAGCATACCCGTTCTGTTCACACCACGCGAAACATAGCATATAACGAGAGGATGAAAGTCAAATTTCTGGCGCCTTAAAACTAGGACCAACCAGCTAAGACAAGCCATACATAAAATCCACAAGAGAAGACAAAGGAAAACCACTCTGTTTATCTCATTCCCAGGAAATTACCATGGCAAGAAATCTGCCATGTGCGGTGGTAATTTTCAACGTTGGAGTGACCCGATTTGGCACTCTTACCCACCCTGACTAGACTATTATTTATACACCTTTAAAGCGAATACTAACACCTATTTCTTTCGTAATTGTGAAGATCCTCGGAACTGGAGTCTCTTGAGTACATTGAAACGAAATTCCTAAGTCTAAGCTTTTAGCTAATAAGAACTTTTTTCTTCATTTTGACTCAAAATATAATTTCTATGTTACAGAACCGGAAGTTAACAGGATATTCAGAACCAATCAGTTCAACAAAACGGTGGAAAACAAAATTAACCCCGACAAGTTTAGCAAATACGAAGAGAGGGTCTTTTATAGAAACAAGCCACAAAAATTGAAATTGGTTTATAACAAATACAATGAACTCAGTCCAATGGCCTCAGATTTGTTCAAATATGAACAGGACTATCGACATGTTGGCTTAGGAATCCTTGGTTATATTGAGTGAGCAAACTTTTACACAAATATTCCAGTTTTTATCCAAACAAATCTCTCTTGGCCATGTTTTGGAAGAATTCTTGGTCGTTTACGTCTGTTGACCTTCAAAATTATTATTCTTTCAAAGGATCCTTCAAATCCTTCCTTTTCTTCCTATTCTTTCTATGCCACTTTATGCACTCCTTCTTTCCAAAGTTTTGCAGATCTATTTGGGAGTCTGTCTACTTCAAGTACAATTCCAGGAAGTTTGCCATCTGCTTTTCTGTTGATTTTCCTTCTATTAAACGTCCTAGCTATGGTTTCCTCGGAAGACGAGGAAGACCCTCTCATACTGTGTTCCGCTCCTTCGAAGCAGAGTTGAGGAATCTGGACATGGTGTGGGAGGAAGTCATAAACGTTACGCAAGATCGAGCGCAATGGAGAGCTCTTGTTGCCTCCCTCTGTCCCTAAGTGGGGCCTTTAGGGAGTTTGGATTTGGAGCTATGGTTTATATAAATGGTTCGAATGAATTGAAATATAATCGACATTTGGAAAAGTTTGCTATTTAAAAAATCTTGAAAAGGTGACTCATTACATTTTGTGCTGAATATTTCTCAGCCACAGCCGCATCTGGACTATGAACCTGCCGTTGATTCATTAGAGTGTAGATGTTGTTAACTCCATTGTTGCTCCATTGTTAACATAAAAATCAAAGGTTTATTTTTAACTGCTGACGTGAATTTAATTTATCACACTAGTTGAGTAACACGTTGGTTCAAATAATTGCACTTGGGTGCCTTGGAAGGCAAACGATAGAATCTTTCAATGTTCTTCATCTTACATGCACGTGGAGGCCAAGTTACACTTTTCTTCTCGGCATGATAAAATGCAAATTAGAAATCTTCCCTTTGTACATGGTGCACCTTTGAAAAACGCTCATCGTGTTTTTTCCTATCATGGTAATGCTACAACTTCGAATGAACAATACAAATCATCATAATGAAATCACAGTCCATTTTCATTAATACGGATTCTTCGGATCTAGGTTTACCAACCATCCTCTCTAAGTTTCATCAGCTATTCTGATATCTTCGTAAAAGAAGCTGTTGTTCATTGATTTGATATATTCTTTGTTTCTTTGGAACATTGCAGGGACGATTGTTCGAATCGACTAGAATATATGGATGACGTTTTGTTTTCACCGGAGGAATTTCTTATTAAAGAAGGTATCAAAATCGGTATATTGGGAGAGCCCAGGAGCAAATACGACACGATGTTGATTGAAATACCAGCTGCTGCCAAAGAAGAAGGAAGTAAGAGCAAGTGAGTACCATAAGTATCTAAGTAAGTATCATCATTAGCATTATCTTCAGCCCTGTCTGTCACCCTTCCATTTTTTCTACTATCGAATGTTTGTAAGTTCTTCCAACATTTCTTTGATTTTTCCAAGTTCTCCATCTTAAATTTTTGGGGTTCAACCTGGCCTGGAACATGACCTGTCCATTTACATTTCAGATTTGCTACGCGATCTATGAAAGTAGCTTCTTTGGTTATAATAATTTTATTATGTCTCTTAAGCTTCCAGGAATGAATAATTCCATTGATTTATGTAATTATATTTACGTATAACCTGAAACTTCCATGTGTACGTGTACCTTGAACCTTATGATATAAAAGAAATATCTTTTCTGGTTTCTGATCCGTTTAACTGAATAGATTCAATAAAAATGATTCGATTATCAATCAATGCTGCCTTTGGGATCCAATTTAGGAGCATATAGGAATCCAATAAATTGCGTTCGGTCTTCGTTGCTATCCAAATTACCCTCTCCAACACATCATCAAAGAAACGGAATACTATGTCAGAGATTCTTCCACGTTTTCGAGATCCTGTTGGGATCAATGCTCTCTTTGATCAACAGTAATTCAGCATCTTTTGCACACTAAGGTGCAACCATATTCTGTTCCTCCATATCCTGGTCGACGCCGATTAGGAGTCGCGGATTCGATTCCAGGTTAGACATCAATTTTTGTCTTATATTTAACTGAAAAGGTTGTCAGGATTCAGGGTTTTTAAGGCAATTGCTTGATACACTATCAAAAAACTCCGTGAATTTTGTTTTGCAATTTTGTACAGGAGTTTTGTTAAATAATATCAAAGGATAACCGTACAGCGGTCAATGTTCATTTGAGTTGAAAGTATAACATTAATGAGGAACTAATTATTATGAACTACATATTTTTAACATGCAGATGAGCCCCCCATACTTTGTATTCGGCTTATTGTTTTAATAATTTAATTAAGAACAATAATTAATAGCATTCATTCTTTGCGTTAATGACAAAACGATGGATTATTTACAATCATTATGTCTTCCTAATATCTATACTATATAAATTAAAGTCGGGTTAGTGCGAACACTTATAACTCGAGATTGGCTCAACAGATTCTTCTGATGTTTGATTTATTGGATTCTTCTCTGCTCCGGATAACAGAATAACTAATAAAAAGTTAAAAAAATGGATAAGAAAAATGTAAAATACAATAATTAAGTTTGTATGGAAAGGTTACCTGGGACGCGCCCACGACATCGCGGGTAGTTCCCTCTCATTCTCGCATACGCTCTTACAGTAGCCTATCCCACTTACTTCACCGCACCGTTTCGATATTTTTAGAAAATTTTCATATAAAGTCAACAATATTATCGGGCACATTCGTGTTGGTAATAGACGAGGAAGGGTGTGTGCGCGAGCGCATTTTTCTCAAGTTGTTCCCGCCAGAGCTTTGAATACGAATGAAATAGGGATGTTTCAGAAATAGTTTAATGTTATTATTTTATTAGATTATCTCAATCGAATTAACTTTGTATTGTTTAACGGGGGCGCGATGCACATCATGTACGACATATTAACGAACCACTTCGGGCTAGAACCACAGAACAACGTCTGTCGGGAAAGCTAGTCTAATGCGGTGTTCAGACGAGGCGAATATCGCCAGGACACTAAAATATCGCCAGCCAATTGAACCGTGTGAACAGATTGTCGATAAATCTGAAGCGATAAAAATGGTTGAAAGCGATATCGTCTCAAGTTGAACGCCTTTCAACTTTTGTATCTGGTGGAACGATTCACGCATGCGCAGATATGCGCGGCGTCCGTATGTTCTGTTTCTTGACAGTTGACAGCACTGCTCTAAATTTATTTCTCCTTAGAATCCAATTCCGCACCCAATATCTGCGTTTTTTTTTATTTTTCCTCAATTAGGAGTCTCCTTATATCGTCTAAAACAATATTTTCAACCAACTCCAATTACTCCGCGACTTCTACCTCGACGTCCGCCATTTTTAAAACAATCAGCGCACCTGACAGATTGAATGTATGTCGGTGGACTCGTGTGAACACATCAGACGATCAATGGGCGACCGAGCGATATTTTTTTTATGCAAGCGAAAGCCTTACATCGCCCCGTCTGAACACCGCATTATATAAAAGAAAGTCGGGTTAGTGCGAACAGTTATAACTCGAGATCGGCTGAACATATTTTTATTATTTTTAGTTTATTGGATTCTTCTCCACACCGGATGACAGAATAACAAATAAAAAATTGAAAAATAGATATCAAATAATACAAAATATAATATTAAAGTAAGTTTGGAACGAATTTCGATACAATAACACCATCTGCGAAAAAATCTAATGGAAACACAATATTTACTTACCTGACAACCGTTGACATTAAAAATATTGGCACGCAGTTTTTTGATGGAATTTTTTTCAACCTTTTCCTAATTTCGTAACAATGAAGAGCATTCTTTCATAAATTCAAACGTAAAAGTGAATAAATGTAATTTTGAAATCAAATTGTCGTTTGACATCAACTGTCAGTTGTTTGATAGTTGGTGCGATTGACAGAATTAGGATGGAAAATATGTGGTTTAAAACAGACGCATCGGTCGGAATGACATTGGTCTAAGTCATTTTTATAATTCTGTTCAATTCTTATTCAATATTCATAGTCAGACCACAGGCCAACGTCTGTCGGGAAAACTAGTTAGATATAAACTTAGGGTGATTATACAGGCCTTCGTTAAAATTTCTAGACTACGAGTTGTAGAAAATAATATAGATATTTGTAGTTATCAACAATAATTAATGTATCCACGCGCGGCTATAGGAAAAGCTCAGAAAATATTTATGAGATTGGCGTGACCAGGAAGTCAATCATTTTCAATTTATAGGCGCAGGACCATTTTAGTCCCTCAGTAGTTTTTTTTTTCATTTCAAAACAAAATGATTCTAACTCAAATCTAATACATAAAGAACTATAATGTTGACAACACACCAAACTGCTGTTCTTGTATGTGTTCGAAATACATACCATGAAAAATAGATAATGCATAACACAAATCTGTCGAAACGTATAGGTATTTGTACTCCATTCAGTTCCTCCTCGATTAATACATGGAGTCAGTAATTTTATTTTACATTTTAATAACAGGACAAGCACCACACAAAAACATGATCATCTTGAATACTGTAGTACCTACGAGTCTGCATAAAAAAGTCTGATTTCTGCGGTGTGTGTAAGAAATTCATCACTATTATGCTTGCACGATTATGCTTAAAAGGGAATTTGCATTTTGTATCGGTTGATTCCACAATTTTCGAAAACCTGATGGTGACTAAAATGTGTCAAACTAATATTTCTTCTATACAACGGTAAAACATGGTTGTTCTTATGGTTGGTCTTCCGTAAAGCCACGGCTAGACTATGGGCCATGGTGGCCAAATAGAGGCTCTGGCCCATCATGGGCAAATAGTGTGGCCGCTCCACCAATGACCAATATCGCCAAATATTTGACATTGGCCGTTACTTGTTTACTTGTCGATCGAGTTCGCAAGTATTCACCAATATTGGAACAATGTTGACAGCTGTCATGTCTTCCATGTTGTTATTTTCATAGTGTTTTGTACATTTTTTTTATGATTCAGATAAAATAATGGAAGTTGACAATGATAATATCATATTATGGCATTAATTGCAGCATCCTATACAGTGATACATGCGGCATCTGCTTTTCTGTTATTAAAAATAATGAAAAACGCAAACGGCAAAGACTGTGGTGGATGTTTTCTTAAACCACTCGAGTATGTATGTAATGTACCCATGTTTCTTGTTTTTTTTTATCATTATCTTTTATTTTCATTTAAGTTATAGTCCAAATCAACCTGTAAGAGCTAGGTAAATATATATCTATAGTAAAACAATAAACATAAATAAAAAATGAAGGTTAGGTTTAATAAAATTATGAATTCTCTGACATGGTACTAAAGGGACCCTTTACATCCTTTTAGTACTGCAATTAATTAATATGACTTTATTCTCCACTGTACCATAATATACAGAAATTTTGATTGTTTTGATATGGATTTTTTTTGTTTTGTTATTATAGTAAACTGTATGTTCATAACTTCCCTCCTATAATATATTTATAAGATTGTTATTTAGAATGATGAACCCAAGAGTCCTGTGAAGGACCTACGGGAGATATTGTAAATAAATAAAATAAATAAATAAATGTTTTTATTGTGTATATTTGTGAATTGGAAATTATATAAAAATATTATTTTTGCCGAGGGAGATAAACTCTTGAAATTCCCCACTCAGATAGGAGTATACAGTGAATAATTGGAGATAAGAATGTAAAATGATGAATAAAAGCAAGAATTAATCAATAAATCAGTGATAGAAACATTGTGTAGCAGTCTAGCCTCGTGCCAGCTGTCAGAGTTGGGCCAATAGTGTAGCCAGGTGTTCAAGTATATTTGCCAAATGTTGCTACTTGCCAATGCTTGGCCAGAGCCACTATTTGGCCATCCTGGACCAGCATGTGCCATAGTGTAGCCGTAGCTTACCAGCCAAACCTCAGCCATCAAAAGAACTAACCAATAAGAGATATCCCAATGCTTTATCACTGTTTTACACGGTTATTCCTGAATGCAACAACCTTGGTTCGGAGATTTCAACGGCCGGTCAGCACAAAACTGTATCCCGTGTTTTGACTCTATATTTTAAAATGAATTGGGTCTATCGAGTTTAATGGGTGCACTACTTTCTTTTCAGATCCACTATGGCTAGGAGTTCGCGATTTTCAGCAATTTCCGGAAAGTCGAGATCTGTGCGCTTCGCTCGCTTTCAAGTTCCTCCAGCTTGTGATGAGTAAGATCACTGGATTTATAATCCTAATATTTAAGACTTACTTCAATTTGTTATCTATTTATGCGGTCTAAAAATGAATGCAAGCAACACAAAGGTTTTGGTATTTGAAAGGGATGAAGCAAGAACGACTTGTAAAATAACCGTAGAAAATGAATGTCCCGAGTAAGTGAATGAGTATGTCAGGAAGTATGTTCGGTAGGAAAGTGGCTGGTAGCAAGGTGGGCGCTGCACTAAGACTAAGACTTATGATGAGAAACAACAACGTCTCACTACAAGCAAAGAAACTAGTGCTTAACGCAATCCTGTTACCATCAATGATGCATGGGTGCGAAACGTGGACATGGACGAAAAAAAAGGTATGTAAAAAGAATGTACCTGGTATAAATGCAGTACATATATAGGGATGAAATTTTTACGAAGAATATGTGGAAAGACTCTGTGGATATAATAGAAAGGAATGCAAATATTAGGAAGGAATGTGGTATGGAAGTAAGTGTTGTGACAAAGAAGAAAATTAATAAGTTGAGATGGTTTGGGCATGTGGAAAGAATGGATGCAAACAGAATGACAAAGAGAATTCATAATGCTGAAAGGAAAAGTTTAAGAAAGTGTGGCCGACCTAGAATGGCGTGGATCGAACCCATCGATTCCGTCCTCAAGGAAGGTCAGGTGAGAAGTAAGAGAAATTGGAGGGGTTGTATGAAAAATGATATGTCGGTAGAAGAAGCGAAAGAAGTGTGCTTGGATAGAAAAGAGTGGAGGTCCGTTCTTTCTGCCTACCCCGTACCTACGGGACACGGCGTGATAGGTAAAAAAAAATTACTTATGCTTTTTTGCAGATTTGAATTGCCACCCTATTTCCCTGAACTACCCCCGGAGTATCAAGTGAGGGCGGTGAACCATACCCAAAGAAAGAGATGGCTGGAACATATCAAGCCCAAGAAGAAACCTAAGCCAGCTTAAAACCACAATCGAAACTATTTTACAGCCTTTTACCATTTTTGTTAAAACATCTCTTGTTTATTGCTTTACCGCTTTGTTTGAAATATTTTCTTTGAGATTTGGTTTTTTGAAATAAAAGTATGTATTCTAAATAGGTACTTACGAAAATGTATTTTTATTCTCTTCCTTGTTTGATTAACCCAAGGTTTACGTAGTTAAATAATGGCACGACCACACATCTCAATGTTACGGATTTGCCTTGAATTGTTTATCATGTCAAACAATTTCAAACTTTCTTATTATTTTTATCTTCTTCTGATGGTGCCCTGTCACGTCTCCCCGACGTTGGCCATCATTTTGGTTATAAATAAAAAATTTAAACAAGTTAGTTACATTATTTTTCAAATAAAAAATTTAGAACATAAATTTATATGACCCTCGTATAAATTAAAAAAAAATATACACTATCATTGAGTATCTTTAGAGATGGACCAGTAAACCTGGAATGAAAGATAATCACGGTAAGTGTTCTAAGAAAGAAAAGCAAAAGTATGACTGAAATCAGTGGGGCTATTACCTACAACTCAATAAGAGCTTATTGCCCGATAGTAAACGATTATTAGCGTGCAAATGAAGTGTCATTTTGTTTGGAAACTCTTTCGATGATCTTTTCTACATTCTATAGTCGTAAACGTATACTAGAAGAACAGGTGAAGGCAGCGAAGGAGGGTTAGAACTGGAGGCGTTTGATGCTTACATTTGGGACCCAATAAACCATAGGTACATAACTATTGTAATAGCTCTCAGCAATGACGCAATGACGGACGGAGTGCATAAAAAAAACTGCAAAACGATTTGCAAACAAACTTTACATTTTCCAGTAACGATCTCAGTTTATATGCTAATTTCGATACCAGGCAATTAATTGCACTTGTGTAAAATGAACAACATAGATTTCTGTATTTTTTAGTCGATAAATAACAACCTCAATCAGTCGATAAAAGCAGCAGTCTACATGATAATTATGGAACATTAAATTCGATACCTACTTAATAAATGCATGCGTATTAATGTTGTAATTTAAAAAAATGCAGTCACATAAAAAAACTAAATAATAATTATATGACCCGCAGTGTTTTCATCGATTGCACAAATCATTTCATAAAACTGAAAGAGGCATTAAGTGTAGGAATTATAATCTATAATAATAAAGGAAAGTGCCTGACTGACTGATTGACTGACTGATTGACTGACTGACTGACTCATCAACGCACAGCCCAAACGGCTAATCGTAGAGAAGTAAAATTTGGAAATCAGGTAGGTCTCAATACAAAACCTTCCACTAAGAAAGGATTTTTGGAAATTCCACCCCTAAGGGGGTGAAAAATAGGGTTGAATGTTTTTCAAAGTATGCGAATATTTCGGAAACTAAAAATGGTACGAACTTGAGATTTGGCATATTAATTCTTCTATAGAAATGAGTGTTAGCGTATTCGGCAATTTTTCCAAAATTTAACTAAAAGGGACGAAAAAGGGCACATATAAAAAGGGATGATTTTTAAGTGCCTCCTAAAAAGTTTAAAACTGGTTTTATCGAAATTTCAAAAAAATGATTTCTTCAGAAAGAGTCAAATTATACTATTTCGTTTTCAAAAGATATCATTAATTAGAGGGGAGGGGGTGAGGGGCACTTTTCCAATGTGTATGTGTGTGTATCCGTCCCCTCTTTATAACTTTTGATTCGCTTGATGCACAGATCCTAAAATTTCAGAAAATATTGAATACTTTAAGCATACAAAATTTGTATACTCAGAATTTTGAATTTTTTTTTCAGTCAGGGGTTATCAACCTTTGAATTTTTATTTAATTTTTCCATATATCTCGCAAACCATAAAATCTAGAACCCTAAAATTGTGTACGTATATAGAAAAATACAATATCTAAAATATAATTTAATGAAGAAGTTCCAGGATTTCTCAAACTTTTTTTATAAAGAAAAATATTTTTTTTTATGACAAATTTACGAGTTTCAGTGCCTATATTTCAGAATTTTATAAAAATATCGAAAAACGCTGAAACGCTACAACTAGATAATTTATTTTTCTATAAAAAATACATACATCATAGCAGTACATCTCGAACTTTTCTTAACAACTTTTGTAAAAATTTAATTTATTGACGACATCGTTTCATACAATAAACATACATACACCGCGAGCTGGTCCGGTGTAGCGTGTATGAATATATACGTAGGTAGGTAGTCTCCGTTTCAAAGCCGTTAGCGAATCACTTTTGTATTGGTGGGGTTTGATCCTATATGTACACACCATTTTATATATGTAGTGGTAACTACCTGCCGCGTCGGGGTTTGTGATTTTTTAAGTTGTTTGCGTGCCAGTTTGGTTCAGAACGTCGAAGGGAGAGCACGTCCATTTTTTATAGGTGACCATCCTTTATAAAAATGGGCGACTCCGTGAGTAGTACGTAATGAAGTAAAGATATAATTATGATTTTTTTATCTGGAATGGAAATTCCGAATAAATAGTACCTAAATATTTTATAACATCATATATATCGGCGATTTCCGCCAATTTTTTAATAAAAATTTAGGAAAAATTCCTGATACATATTACTTAAATTATAAATTTTGTTAATCTTGATTTTTCTTTACCCTTTGAGTTTCTCGGAAATTACAGGTATTTTGACAAAATCCACCCCATGACACCAAGATCTTATTATTTCTTCTTCACGCTGCCTTAATAAAGAAACCTTTATCTTTCCTTACGTAATAATTATGATTTACTAGAATTTAGTTCAAATTATTCATTATTCTAATTTCTTAACTGGTCATTTTGTTAACACTGAGGCAAAACCCAAGTATCAAAGCATCACTTTTTTCTCCTCTCAATGACTATTGACAGTTCGCATACCTACCTACGTAACTATTTAATTATATAGGATATTATCGCATTGATGCCGTTCTCGGAAATTCTTTATTTATATTACCTATTATAATAAATAATAAACAAATTTACCAGTAATAAATAATAAACAATTTTGTAACTGTGTATTTAAATTCTATAAAAAAAGGAAAGATTTGACTCAAAGATTTTGTATCGTGGTCACCCTGTACTCAATACAAATGCAGTTCTTGTTACGGTTTGAAATTGTCTATACCTAACCAACCCAACCTACTTTCTCCAATACACGTGTCGAAACTATTGCGTAATCTATAATAATAATATAGTTTTGAACTAGCCGACCCGTCAAACTTCGTCCCGCCTTGGAATATAAATAATATGTTCGAGATTTTATGTATAACTTTAAGTTGATTTCAGTTTAAAGTTATTTAACACAGACGACGACGTGGTCCTTATATTATTGAATTTGAATTAGTATAATGATACATTCATTATTACCTTTTTAACTACTGTAACCGCTGCATCTGTTATAAAACATATCATTATATTATTTACTATCAGCATTCCGTGAATCGTATCATTCATCAAACAACTGATTCCTGTCAAACGCCTGATTTAATTTCAAAATTAGAAAAAATGTAATAATAATATGGAAGTTTTATTTTTATTCCGTGCAACTTTTTTCTTTCATAAGACCCTTCAGACAAAAGCAAACACGACAAAAAATGGGCGATATAAGTTCAGCTGTTCTCATAGGGTAAGAAACACGTAGAATGCCGATTCTGACTAGCGCCAACCGGCGCAAAGAATGTTTACTATGCATTTGAATGGGGAAACTCACAGAAAAAGCAGGAACCCGCTTTCCGACATGCCCATTTAAATGCATGGAAACCATAGACAACAATCTTTGAGCTGGTCGGCGCGGATTGTAATCGGCTTTCAACGTGTTCTTACCCATACGATGACCGCGCAAATTAGCGTTCCATTTTTATATAAGAGATAATACACTTTCCGTGAATTCAGAGAAACACTTTACGTACCTACCTACTTCAATATATTTTTCGTACCATGCATCCTGTACAGCGATTCTGAATTGTTTTTTTTTACGATCGACATTAAAATCATTATGTAGGTACCTACCTATTTTAGTAATTTATTATCTCTACTAAAATAATTTACGGTAAGTTCAGGAAAAGAATCTGGATTGTATTGCAATTCTTTATGTCTTGATCTGTCAAAATATTTGAAGCCATTTCATAAAAACACTAGCAAAAAAAAACTATGTGAGTAATCTTGCTTTGAATTTATTGCGTAAACCATGAATAGCAAGTTGATATAATATTATGTTGAAAAAAGGTAAATAGTATTATGAAGTCAATAGGTAAATTATTTTATATCAAATGTAGTAAAAGTGCAAAATATTAAATTTTAAAATTATCTACAAAATCCTCACATCATTTTAGGATAGATCGTAAATAATTGTTTTGAAAACACTGGCAAGTCAATGACCATATCATTTCGTCACTGTATAGTGCGAAAAAATTAACTGTCCACTGGAACGTATAAAAAATAGAGACGAAAGGGATAGCAGTTAGCCGGATATTATGACCTCCTCACACACCATTTCCGGATCCCTCAGCTCTGCTTCGAAGGAGCAGAACACGAGGAAGACCCTCTCGGTATGAGAAGATCTTCTTTGTCTTCGGAACCCTTGCGGGAGGAAGAAAAGCGCTCCCCTTAAAATATCGGTGTTTTTATTTTCAAAAATTTATAAAATTCGTAGAATGCTAAATAAGTCCTTACACAACGCATGAATTACGCTTACGTAGGCGGTATATACCAATTGGACTGACTCCGTTGCCGGAACGTTATTGTTCCAAAAATCGCGGAAACTATCTGCATCTTCAGCCAGGATGATATATGACGAAACGTTGTTTTATTAAACTTTCCTTACTTACGAAGACCAGCAAAGCTGCTGTTTTCCTCTATATAGTCTAATAGTCTATATAACGAAATATTATATAGAATTACTCTCCATAATTTACCTTATGCTTGATAATCAATTTTCTACGTTGTAGAATTTATTTTGTGATTATAAGGTGTATTTCTTAAGTGATACTTTAATAAACAAATCAATGAGTTATCCAAACATGTCTCTTTTTACTATCCGGTATCCGGCAGGATATTATTTACGCCGCCGGATAGACCGGATATCGGATAGTTGCCGATATCCGTTTCATCTAATAAAAAATATAAACAGTGGACAGTTAATTTTCTTCCTACTCTACATTGTCGAAAATTCGTTTATAGTCGAACGCCAATTACTTATACCATTAGAATACTGAGTTGACCACCTCACTTCCTTAAACCTCAACCGTTTAGAAAAGGCACAATGAGCCTCGGACGACTTCGAGCGCAATGGAGAGTTCTTTATGCCTAACCTATTCTCCTGAGTGGGTCCAAGGCCTCCCGTATTATGGGGTGGTTTGGGGGGAATCGCCACGGGCTTGATTTGTGTGCGGCTGGCTTTTTGGCAATCGGGCAAATTTAGTTTCCTCCGGGCTGGCTTGCGGTGAGCGGGGGGGCTTAAAAGGGAGAATATTACGTTATTATAAAAATGGAGACCTACTTTACGTGGTCATCGCATCACGCCTGGAGGCAAAGTCGAAATATTAACGACAGCTCCAACGTTAACAATTTGTTGTTATTTCCATAGAGATAACGTAAAAACTGTTGTTCAACGTGCGTTAAACAATGCTGTTCCAAATTCCGAGTCAAAAAAATAATTCTGTCAGTTATTCAAAATTAACGTTAAACGTTACCTCAAAATCTTTGGAAGTATTACGACGCTGCTATTATATTGAAGACGAAACGCATTTTTTTTTTGTTTGGAAACCATTTTCAATTTGGTAAACGTTAACGTTCGGAACGTTAACAGTTTTGTGAACGGCTGGACCGATATCGTTTATTCTTTTTATGTCGTGTTTGCTCAGGATAAGATATTTATGAACTAAATTTCGAACCTACGACCAGACAAACAACAACAAATCAACGTGAAAGATATAAATTGAAATGTTAAAAAAACGTCTGTAGCTTCAAAAATGCCCAAAGCAGATAGAAATAAGTGTTTTAAAGATCACTAATTTCATTGCTTTTCGAGACCTGAATATTTTTTTATTCATATCCAGCAATAAAAATTGATTTCAAATAACGTCATTTGATGGAATAAAAGTTATTCGAGTTATTTTTTGGGATTCTCATAGAACAATGTCAGTCAAGTTAGCGAACTTTTTAAGTTCGCGGACTGATTCTATTTGTATAAGAAGCATATATTTTTAAATACAGATTAATAACGACAAATATAAATAAAAATATAGTAATTTAATGGAAATTTTAGAATATATATTTAAAAAAAGAAATGTTGATGATGTTTCTTATTATTATTAATTTTGATGCGAATATAATTAATTCTGCATTGTTTAGGAAGAGAAAGCAAATACAGTAACACGTGAGCGAAGCCATGGGTAACTAGCTAGTGTAATATATGCTTTAAAGTAGCAAACTTCACAGACAAAAGAGTCAATGTAAGACTTTACAGGTCACTTTTTAAAGACCCAAGGAGGCTAGGGCAGAGCCAGACTTCTGCCGCCTAAAACAAACTTTTCTGCATCTTTTGGAGCAAAATTTCCACCACAAGATCTATTCCTGTGCTGCAAATGTCTTTATAGTCTTGGAATTTTTTTAATAGTCCTTCGTTTAGCTTTTTTTTTGTTTGAGTTGATATCCTTTTTGTCTCCATTTGATGACCGAATAGGCACTTAAAAAAATACTTAGACAAGGCGTCTTGTTGTGTTGGTTTTGAGCTATAATTTTATTGGCTTTTTTCAGATTTAATAAAATGCAATATTTATTGTGTAGGGGAGGGTGGGGAGAAAAGTGCCGTTTTTTCACTTTTAGTGAAATAACTTGAAAACACGACATGTAAATTTGATTTTTATATAATAAATGCAGAGATGCCTTATTCCTCTATGTTTTTCCGTAGAAAATAATTTTCCAACTCCAAACACAAAAAAGATATTATGCATTTTGTTGACCCTTGTCGACTGGAACTTTTTACCCCACCAACGGGGTGAAAAGTTCCGGGGTACGGGCTTGAAAGTTCCTTCAAGGATAATTCATACACAATATATTTGTTAACAAAATTAAGGGACATTATTAATAGAAAACACAATGATAGGAAAGTACTTACCTACAAAGTTTTAATAAAAAAAAAAAAATTAAGTTAGTCATCATCTGAATCACAATTATCTATTACAAACAAAACTTGATAACCTTTATGAATTACATTTCTCATGAATCCAGTTTTTACATGTAATGCATTTCACCCACTCTTATCCAGGTACACTTTCTGCATAAGATTCGCAACATATTAAGTAAAAATATTTTTCATCATTTGAACTCGAAGAAAATTAATGTGTTCTAGGACGTCACTTTTCACCCCACCCCTACCTATCAATAAAAACATACCACATTTATTATTTAATACAAACAGTTAACATTTTTAGCAATGAGCATTTCAAAAAGAACAAAAATAATTATTAGTAAATAATCGTGATTTATCTCAATTCGTATGTTCACCACTCAAAAAAGAACTCAAACGAAAAAAAAATACTTTTGACTTTTGAGGCGAAAAAAAATCAAATGATACTCACAACCGCTACGATTGTCACACGCCGACTTCATTTTGTACACACGACATGTCGTAAAGCGTTAAGCTACCAATAGAGATGACCTACGTAGTTGTAAAATTCTGCTTTGTTAGAAATTTGATAGTTGGTACTTTTTACCCACGGCACTTTTCAGCCCACCCAACCCTACCGTTTATTTTATTGTGTTTTATTCGACAACTTTTATTGTGTTTTCTACCGTTGGCTTTTATTTGTTGTATGCCAAGGATTTGAAAATCTTTTTATTGCCGGTACCTAACCGTTATAAAAATTCCAATAATCTAACGTGTTTTTTTTTCTCTTCTTATTTCTTATTTTAATTTACTTATTTTTGTTAGCTTTGTAAAGTACGAATCATGTGTTAATTTTAGTGAAAGTTCTCTTCTTCTTCTCAGCCTATTCCCGTCCACTGCTGGACAAAGGCCTCCTCCATCTCCTTCCACACCGCTCTGTTTTGGGCTTTTTGGACCCAGTTGACCCCAGCGTATTTGACGAGGTCGTCTCTCCAACGTAGTGGTGGTCTCCCGACGCTCCTGGCGGTCGTTCTGGGTTTCCAAGTTTCAACCCTCTTCGACCATTTCTCTGCCTGGTCTCTTGACAAGTGACCTGCCCATCGCCATTTGAGGGAAGCTATACGTTGGGCAATATCTGCAACCATGGTTCTTTGTCGTATCACTTCATTTCTCACTCTATCTCTCAGGGTGATACCCAGCATGGCTCTTTCCATGGATCTTTGGGTAACCCTTATTTTTTCTGTACTCAGCTTGGTCAGCGTCACTGTTTCCAGACCATATGTTGCAACCGGCATTATGCACGTCTCATAAACTCTGCGTTTAAGGTTCATGGGGATTTTACGGTTTTTGAGTATGTGACTCATTTTCCCGAAGGCTGCCCAACTTAATCCAATACGTCTTTTGACTTCGGCGGTTTGGTTTTCTCTGCCTAGTCTTATGGCGTGTCCTAGATAAATGTATTCTTGGGTATTTTCTATTACATTTCCATCAATTTTAATTTGGGAGCCTTCTGTTCCCATCACCTTGGTCTTTTTCAAATTCATGATAGGTATGTCCTACTTTTTTTGATGCCTCATTTATTTTCCGTAGCATTTCGGTCAGTTCCTCAGGGTTCTTGCTCAAGATGATTATATCGTCCGCGAAGCGTAGGTGGTTCAGATATTTACCATCAATACATATCCCCTTTGATTCCCAGTTTAGGTTTTTGAGAGCGTATTCTAATGCCAAGGTGAATAGTTTCGGAGATATTGTATCTCCTTGTCTGATTCCCCTTTTGACTGGTATCCTTTCCGTCTTCCAGTCTTCGTTGAATTTTATTTGAATAGTCGCACTTCTGTATAGGTTTTTTATGATTTTATTTATATGAAAGTTAGTTGCTACCAATTAAATTAGCACTATTTTGGTGAACCGTGGGTAAACCTGTTGATATATCAACATTGTAAAAATTTGCACCCAAGTCTAATTATTTTTCATGCAATAAATATACTCTTGCGTCATGGTTTGTGTGCAACGACTTTATTACAATAAATGATATCATTAATATTATATGACCTAAATTTTTTATGGCTACAAATACCTACCACTAATTTAAACGCAATCATACAAACACCCTTTTTACTATAACCACGGCTAGTATCGACTAACCTGAAGAAAATGGCGTATCTTTTGTAAGGGTTATAAAAAAAAGCTGAGGCAAAAACTAAATATTATATACTTTATTTTTATTTTTTATCTTTGGAAACAATGTTTCACCAAGTAAGGTCAAAACATTGTGAGTACTTTCCTTTATGGTTATATGCTCCCGAGTATCCTATATTATAATTTGTTAAGTTCGTTAATATGTATATTTTTTTAAATGAATCTGTGCACACTCGAAGTGAACACAAATACAATTTTGACATATTTCACACTAAGCAAAGGCTTGTGTCGTGAAAGCGGAAATGGTCGGCACCGCCGGTATTAGAACCTACGACCTCCGATACGCTGTACGTAAGAAAGCCGCAGATTGATACCACTGGACTACCGACCACCTCGTCGTCATATGCGTATGGTATTGCCGGTATTGGTGCAGGACAAAACCTTAATAAAATAGCAATTTACTGTGTTAAGTTTTTTTCCTATCATGCCGTTTCCCGAAGAGGGTAGGGAGAGAGTAGGATCTTTCACTTCCTTCGAACGCATAACATTCCGCATACATGCTCTTCGTCCGACACACTAGACCAAATTAAATTCACACCATCCTTCTCTACTATTCCACTACATTTCTTATTCGTTTCAGCCAGATATAAAATATTCATACATTTTCCATTCAAAACATCAATCTTTTCATTCGTTTTTCCATCCGTACATCCTCTCACATTCCATACCAATCTCACATTTATCCGTACTCCTCATTGAGCCATCCCGCTCCGACACAGCATGATGGGTGGCTAGCCCAATCGATGTGATTATTCTCAAAGGGTTAGTACCTTCAGAAGGTTCTAAGATAACTGTCCAAATTTAAAAAAAAAAACAAGATATTATATCTAAATATTAAAATATAATCGAAATTTGCATTCTGCTTAAAAATCCTGGAACCTGTTTCTGACTTCAGTTGAAAAATAATTAAAATCGTCCAATGTCCCATAATATTGTAGTCGATGCTTAGCCGACTTTCGTATTGAATTGGATTTATACTGAATTTTGTAGGTATATAGTACGAACCCCATTGTAAGAGGCCCTGCACATGGAAGCGGACCGGAGGCTCTGCGGCAGACTGGTGGAGCTGGTGTGTGATGATCTTCAGAATTGAGGGACAGATGAAGATGATGATACGAACCCCGGAATCGACCATTTCCTCTATCACAACACTTTCTTTGCCATGTCTGAATGACTCTGAAATATCTCGGCATTGCAAAGTATTTATGTGTTTACTTGAATCGAGCAAGTTTCAGAAACGATTTTAAAATGACTTATACTTATTATATTATTCTGATTCGGTTGTACTCAAACACATCTAAAAATTCTACACTTGATTGACGTTTCCCGCCAATTTTTCCTCAGGTGTGAAAGAGCATTGGCAGACGTCGATCACTGAAAAATAGGTATACATGTAATTTGATGCCTCATCAAAACAAATATAGAACTCATTGGTTTCTTGATAATCGTCAATAATGTCAAAACTTCACACACAATACAACATCAAACAGAACAAACTAGTTATGTGTGCTTTCTAACACAACAATAGGTAACTTAAAAAACTGTCACAAAAACGGTAACTGTCTTCCAGAAGCCCTTCCATTCGTGTTCAACTATCCTATCATTCCAGAAAAGTTAATGTTTTTGACCAATAATCCCAAATTCAAGGTGTCATTCGACCCGTGCCAAAAAGTGCGTGACTAAGAGGTAGATTAATCACAGATGCTCCTTCATATCAGGTTAAGCTGGATAAAAAATTATAGCTCTTCGTGGAAATAAAATGGAAATTTTAGAATAAAAAATGTTGAGGAGATAATGCAGGGTAGTGCAGGGTATTCGTATAACCTCCAGATATATTTCCATTACCACCACATTATTGCTCAAAGTGGACAATGGATCGCATAACCATAAACAAACTTTACAACTGGACACAGCAAAAATAGGTTCATGGCTGGGCTGGAACTAGGAAAACGCACTGACAATCTGCATGAGACCTCTGGAGACAAAGCACAAAAAGAGACCATGCTCCATTAAAGAATTGAGGGATGTCACGATATACCTAATTTGGTCCCGGTGACACAACGGGCATTAATGGTCCCTTGATCTTCTTTGGAAAAAAATTCCTTTAACCGGTAACGGTCGATGAAACGTTGTCAAATATACCCACAACCAACTCGCGACTAACTTTGGTAATTTCAATAATTGGTATCTTCCTTGAGCTATTCTATAAATCAGACATCAGGTCATCAGTGGGGAGTCCCGCATGTGCCAAATGCTCCACAGATGGCACATGCGGGACTCCCCAGCCTGTGACTGCGGAGAACCGGTGCAATCCATTAAGCACATTGTCGAGGACTGCCCTCTGAGAGCATTCCCTGGACCATACGCAGATATCCACAATGCCACCCCCGATGCTCTTGAATGGCTTGAAAGCGTAGAAGTTGCTCTGTAGGGTGCGTGTCTCCTGTATGTAGCAGATAGCATACTTCTCCATCTTCTGACGTTGCCACCCGTTGGTGGCAGAAGCCATACGAAATAATAATAATAATCAGGTGACTTTTGATTGTATTTGAATGTTGTATGAAGTTCATATTATGAAGTAGTGGAGTAATTCCCTTAGACACGTCATGAAATCAGCGTTGTCTGAATCTCAATAGAAATGTGATTGATGTAAGCACCATTATTTCGACATACTCGACTAGACGTATAGTCTGTCCCAAATAACGCATGCGGCCCACCTAACATATGATTGAATATTCTTCTATGACCTACCGCAACACTGTCTTATAATAAATGCTTCGTAGGGTGACCACGATTTATTCTATACAGCTACACTTCTATATATACTTACATCTTGTTCTAAGATTCTAAAATGGAAAATACTTACCTATTATGTGGGTAGATATTTGACAATTGAAACCCTCTGGTTAGGGAGTTAGCTTAATTTTTTTTTATTATTTTATTTTACTTCTTCTAGTTGTTTTTCTTTCAGAATATTAATTTTGTAGAAATATTGTTTTTCTAAATGTTACACAAACAAAAGATTATACGAAGTGTTTACTTAATTGTCAAGATAATTTTTAGTTTGTAATTTTCAAAAAATTACTTATCTTCTGACTCAGTTAGGATTTTTATTACTAGACACGCTAGAATAGGTGAAAATACTACGACAATAATGATGCGATTTTGACTAAAAATAAATAACGTTAATGTATTGCATTTCTTTTTTTTTAATATTAAAATATATAAAGCATATTTTATGTTATACTTGTCCAAAAAAATCAGAGCTAATAGGACAATTCTACATCTATTTGGTGAATAAAACATTATTTTTATAGGCTTTGGCTCATAGATAAAACATTTTCGTAAGGAATCCGACTGTCTGGATGAAGAAGATATCATTTCTCCCGTTTTAATGGTCCTATGCGTAGCACGACCGTCCTGTACGCAGCGCGCCTGCCGAAGCGAGAGCTGCTTCTAAATAAAAACTTCTCTTTTGGAACTTTGCCACGGAGTCCGTTCAACACAGAACGAATTGACAAAATGTTTCTTGATTAACCAACAATATATTAGTAACAAAAATCTTAACTCGGGAACTAGTTGTTTATTGATAATTTTGTGCATGAGTTAAACGAATGTTTAATATTTTCCACACCTGAGTTTCAACACGTGTTTAGTTAAGTGTTATATTGATGGAGTGTAGTGCGAATTTGGTTTCAAAGTGTTTGTTCTATTCCTAGAACCCAAACGAAAATAAATGATCGAACCGATCTGGTATTCGCTTATCACGCAATGTTATGTCAGTAGCTTTTTGTGATGGCGCTGTGATAACCTCCCGTCGTCATGATACCTGTACGGTGGCTGTTAATATTTACGACCGGACTATTCATTCTCCTGGCAACAGCCGCTGTCCAAGCTTTTCGTTTGAGAGATGCACCACCAAAAGCTCTCGCCAGTGAGAATATATTAAAAAAAGTAGCTCCTCAAACTAAATGTGACACGTGTGATAAATCTAGTGTTGATGTTTCTAATAAAATAGTTAAAATAAAAACACCGATCATTCAAAAGTTTGACGAAAAAATTAATCATGTATTACCAAATAAGTTAGATATAGTTTCAAAGAAAGGTGTTACTCAAATAAGACCTGGGTTTAGGATAAAAGTTTTTAAAAAAGATGAATCTGAAGATGAGGATACGGAAGATGAAGATGATGATACTGAAACTGAAATGATCGACACCGATGGTTCTGAGGACGAATATAAATCCGACGATGGGAATAGTCTAGATGAAGATGGTGATGAAGACAATGAAGGTGATAGTGAGACTGAAGAAGACGATGATGGTGATGATGATAGTGAAAATGACGAGGAAGATAGCAATGATGATAGTGACATAGAAAAAACACCAAATAAAAAATCTCCTGTACCAAGTAAAATAGCAATTAAAATTAGCCATAGCGACGACGACGATGATGACGATGATGATGAAGATGATGACGATAATTCTCTCAAAAAGAAATCAAGTAGTGCTAAATCCGATAACGAAGAGGATGACGATGACGAAGATGATGATGATGAAGACGATGATGATGACGACGAGGATGATGAAAGTGATGAAGATAACGATGAAATAAGTTATAATGATGATGAAAACGGAAGTGAAAATGAAGATAGTGAAAGTGAAAAGTCTGATAGCGATGATGACAAATTGTTGATAATCAAATCAAATTTAAAATCAAGTATCAAAACTGTTGAAAATTTATTGAAGGAAACATCAAAAACATCTAAAATAATACCACCGAATGAGAAACCACCATCAAATGTTAAACATGAATCGACAGTCCAAAAAACTAAAACCGTATCTCCATTACCTAAAAAAGTAGATTCAAAAGTTGTAGTATTAAAAGAAGAACCCAAAGTTGTGGTAAAAAAAGAAGAACCTAAAGTTATGGTAAAAAAAGAAGAACCAAAAGTTGTTATCAAGAAAGAAGAATCTAAGCCAGAAAAAATCAATATCGCAGTTGTGAAAAATGAAAAAGGAGACTCTAAGAAAGAAGGCGGAAAAGATGTTTCTATAAAAGATATTAAAAATGAACCGAAAAAAGAGATTTTAAGTGAAGTAAAGCCACCTCTAAAAGAAATGCTTCCCAAATCCGAACCAAAAAAGGATGTGCCAAAATCAAAACCTAAAGTTGAAGATGTCAAGTCCGAAATAAAAAAGGTTGAGGTTAAAAATATTGACTCGAAATCAACTAAAGCTGTAAAAGAAGTTGAATCGAAACCTGATATTAGAAAAATATCTCATACAGAAAATCGGCCAACAGATCACAATTCAAAACCAAAATCTGACATTAAAAACATTGAGGTGCCTAGAAAAGAAAGTAAATCGCAAGAGAGCAAAATAAAAATTCCACATTCAAAGAAAGACGTTCATGAATCACGAGTTCATGAGGCAATTCATAGGAAGAATTTAAGGGAAAGTGAATTCGAAGATTTTTACACGTTTTTTCCCACATTTGCTCCAAATTTTTCCCGTATTCATAACCCCGAATGCAGGAGACAAGGTCAAATACTTATTCGTCAATTGAAAGGAGCAAAAATATGGCCTCTTCAAAGTAAGTAATTTAAAGCATGTTCGTATATATAGATTAATTATTCAGACAATATACGTGTGTTAGGACTTGAATAGGTTATGTGTCAAATTTTAGTGTTGGATTCTACTGCTAAATTACCATCAGGATTGCTGAAAGGCAATGGAAATCAATTGGGGGACTATGATCAATGCGTCACTACAAATGCAAGAGTTCGCTTAAGTTCTGGTTCAGTCGTCAAAGTTGCTGGTAAATATTGTCTAGCTCAAATTGACATCAAGCCAATTTCCGAAGAAACGAAATTGCCAGTTCATTTAGCACAGGCAAGAAACTTTATACGAAGTGTGAACAATGATGTAAGTTATTTGATTGAAAACTATGCTTTATTCTAAATATTAGATTTAATTCTGTTTTTATCTTTCATTTGAATATTTATTACAGCCAGGTCATTTTATTCCACGATTCACCTCTTTAAACTGGGGAATTTGTTTACCTGCTGCATGCGATGCTCCAGAAGCCGAATTTATCATGCGAGACGCTTTGAGACATTACAATGGTACAATTGGAATGAGAATCATAATAAACGTGGATCCTATAAACTGTTACACCGAAGATACAAATGCTGGATGGTCGGAATGGTTGGATATACCAACCCTTGGAACATTGTTAGTATTTTATTTGATAGTTTTATCTGTTAAAAGTTAAATCTAAGTGTTATGAGTTGGAGAGGGTGCGGTATTCACAAACCTTCCAAAATATAAAAAGGAGAGCTACATATCCAAACAGACAGTAAGTTGTTTTTCATCAATTTTGGTATGCATACCGAAGTAAAGAGTTTGATTATATGTTGATGCATTCTACCGTCTCGTAAACGACACTCTTGGAAATCATTCTTAATTCAAAATAATATTTGATGATTCGTTCAATTATTGGTTTGGTGCCAATGGTGCCATCTTTCATAATATATTTCAATTTTGCACGTTCAGATCCTTAAGCTCTTGATCCTACATCTAGAAGCCTTCTCTACTATGCTATGAGTAAGAATATAGTGTCAATTTATAAATATTATGAACATGTTTAAGCGTTCTATTAATATTTTTAGAACATTTTATGCTGCTGTTATCGCAATTACAGTATATGCTACCATCACTGATGTTTTGTCTTCGCGTAAGAACGAAACGGAAGAAGCAAACAACGAAGAGGAGAAAGAAAAGTCTAAGGATAATGACAATGATGGTAAGCTCGAAGCTGCTGAGGAAAGTGAAGAAAATGCAGAAAAAACTTCTGAAATTGGTACATTTTTCTATTGGTTACGTTTTTTTTTTACATATTGAAAAACCTTAATGTTAACTTAAAAAATTTCTTTCTAGGAAACGAAAGTTCTTTTGTAAAATGCTTTTCACTGAAACAAACCACTGGTAAGCTATTGAACGATGCCAGCGCTGAAGGAGACATTGAATGTATCCACGGTATTCGAGCTCTTTGTAGTATAGCTTTGTACATCGCTCATAAGTTAATTCCTCTTGCAATGACACCGTTTTCAAATAGAGTGATATTGACTGAGGTATGTAAGCTATTACAATATATCCACCAACTTGAACATGTTTCATTTATTATCAATGGTCGTATTTCGATTATTCAGTTTTCTTCCAGAATTATTTTAGAGGTTATTTGAATTAATCCTACTTTTGGTCTGTTTGAAGATATCCAATTCACCATTTTCGGTAGCTCTTCGAGCGAGCTTGTTATACACAGATTCCTTCTTGCTTTTAAGCGGAGTCCTGACGGCCTTTCATATGAGCCAGGATCTAGATCGTACTGGAAGTATTCCTTGGCTGAAACGTTATATCACCAGATACATCCGGTATGTTATTTATTTATTTATTTATTATTTATTTATTTATTAAATCAACGGCTAAAGCCTTTTACAGAAATGGTTATAAAAAGTATGTACATAGATACTACATTCATAAAAATATTTTTTGGAAAACTTCTCAGTTAAATATACAACAGATACCTATAGTATACAAAATTAAAAAAAAAAAAAACAAAAACAAAACATCAATTAGACAAATCAATTTCAACCATATGCGAGCATTTAGTATGTATCAGACATAGGTATATAAAAAATGAAAGATTTATTTCTAAACTCAAACAATCAATTATTGATCTTATCACAAAAATTTAGGTATTAAAAAAGGAAATCATTAAAATAACAATTCAATAATACAGATTCAATATAACAAAATTAAAAAAAATATGATTAAAAAATAAACAAGTAGCCTCCCAATGCAGAATCATTATTTAATACAATCCAGGATTATCAAGAAGTGAAGCATTTTATTATATTGGCATGACAAACAATAATAATTCTAGTGGCAACACACAACGCACAATTTCTGAACTGGCTGGTAGTAAACGGCGACAGCGCCGACAGCCATGTATTTATGTGACAGCAGTGACATTTGAATTGAAAACATACGTCCGCCATTGCTTGACTGTTATGCTTCACAAAAATCATTACTTAAAGATGAGTTAGTTGCCTGAGATAACAACAATATATTGTTCATTTACGTATGCTTGAGTGGCTGTCATGATGAACGGATGTGAGTGAGAATGCGCATGTGACAGAGTGTAAAATTAAGACTACGTTAGAATAGTTAGGTTTTGGCGACCCGTGTTCAATGGCCCATTTATAATATTAAGTTATTTAGATATTATATGCCCATGTTATCGTATTTGAGCAAAAGAAAGAAGCGGGAGGAATGTTTAGAGGTCCACAGCAAGATCATGAGCGAACAAATTTACATCAAAGTGCAACGAAAAAAAAAAGACAAACAAGAGGCATTAAAAGACAACATCGTGCTAAAGCTGGGCGCCTATCCATTCTTTATGGATTCCCATGCAAGTGTTTTGAACAAATTAAAGCCCACCGTAAAAACATCCACATCTCTCAGATATAAATTAGCCGTATTGTGCAGTCTGGGCATGATAGTATGTCGAATAAAGTTTGTAGTTATATTGTCACAATGAAATGTGTCGCGGTTCCTAGTACATCGACCAGGTACCCGCAGTTTAATCAATGAAATCAATTCAGGGCTGTCAAAATAAGAGTTAATTATCTTATAAATACACACAAGGTCAAAAAAGGTTCTCCTATCTTCCAGTGTGTCGATCCTCAAGATAGACATTAGGTGTTCATAGTTAATCTCTGATTTAGGAATTTTTAGCTTAAAATTGATAAATCTAAGGAATTTGCGTTGGATTCTTTCTAAACCGTCGATGTGAGTTCTGTATGTAGGCGACCAAATTGGGGAGTTGTACTCAACAATTGAACGCACCAGGGTGGTGTACAAGAGCGTAATAGAATAGAGGTTGTTGAAGCAGCTGGTTGTCCTGAGTACAAACCCCATGGTTTGCATTGCTCTATTAACAATATCGGTTATATGTGGTACAAAGGAGAGTCCGCTATCAAAAGTAACTCCCAAGTCGCGAACATGATTCATCAGATTCAAGTCCGCCCCATTGATATTATATGTAAAACAGATTTTATTACGTTTTCTACTAAATTGGACAATTTGACATTTTTCCACATTTAGGAATAAATTATTTTTAACACACCATTCATACAATCTATTCAAATTTTCCTGAACAATCAGACAGTCAGACAGACAGGTTATCTCTTTATACATCTTCAAGTCATCTGCAAACATAAGAAATTCGACGTCTCGCAATACATTACTAATATCATTTATGAATAGGAGAAAAAAGATAGGACCAAAATGGCTTCCTTGTGGTAAGCCACTTGTTGCATATATGGGACAAGATTTGTATTCCTGAATTTTTACGTGAAGAACCCTACTATTCAAATAACTAGTCAGCCAGTCCAAGAGCACACCTCCAATCCCCAAAATTTTCAGCTTTTCAGTAAGTATGCAATGGGACACCTTATCAAACGCCTTACTGAAGTCAGTATACACACTGTCAACCCGAAAACCCTTCTCGATACTGTTGGATATGTTTGACTCGTATACAGCCAAGTTTGTCATTGTTGATCTTTCTGGCATGAAGCCATGTTGTTGTGGTACAATTAAACTATTCAGTTCAGGCATTATGTTATCTAAAACAAGAGATTCGAAAATCTTGGCCAAAGCCGATTGGATACAGATTGGTCTATAGTTCTCTATGTTATGCTTGTTGCCTTTCTTATGAATGGGTACTATATGGCCGGTCTTCCATATAGACGGGAAGACACCAGAGCACAATGAGATGTTGAAAATGTAGGTTAGTGGGACCAATAAAGACGGTGTGCAATTCCTAAGGAACAAAGGAGGAATATCATCAGGCCCTGCCGATTTGTTAGAATCAAGACGGGACAGTTTTCGAAACACAACATTGAAGTCTATACTAGTAGACGTCATGTGAACAGTTTTAGTTGGAATGAAGCCAGTATGACCTCCACCAGATTTGTCGTATACACTTCCAAAGAATTTTGCGAACGCATCAACCGTGTCACTCAAGCCACTCACTCTTACGTTATTCAGGAACATCTCAGAAGGAAAACCTTGTTTGGATTTACTAATAGATTTATGGAAATTCCACAGGTCCTTCATATTTCGTGTGATGCTCTCAGCTTCAGTTACGTACTTACGCCAGCAGGTTGATCTGAGGGCGGCACATCTCGATCTAAGTCCGCAAAAGTCATCATAATCCTTCTTGAGTTTGGTCTGTTTAAATTTCTTATGAAGAATCTTCTTATCGTTGGTTAAGTTAATTAATTCGTTTGAAAACCACTTAGGATAAGAAGAATGGCAGACCCTCTCGTATGGTACAAACTTCTCTATGGTACTGTAGAGTATTCGGTAAAAGGATCGGAGTACCTCCTCGACGTCGGGACCACGCAGAAAGGTCCAATCACACCTGAACAGGTGATCATTAATAGAATTGTAGTCACACTTGTGGTACCTATATGCATAAATGTCTCCTGCGGTGTCCTCGTAATAAGACGATGTCGCTGTGATGACTATTGGGGGATGATATCCATCTATAGGTAGCAGTTCGTCCACACTCTCTTCCACCGAAACAGCTGAATGGTTGGTAAATACCAGATCTAATAATTTACGCTGATTGTTATAAGTAAAATTTATCTGTTTTAAATTTAAAAAGTTTGTTGTATCGATCAGTTCCCTGGCATGTTCACTATTGTCTTCGTTTGTAGGATGACCATCAGGTTCGTTCCAAGATATATTAGGCAGGTTATAATCGCCCACCACCAGGAAGGCGTGTTGTGTGAATTTAGAATGTAGTGATTCCAATTCTTCGCAGAATTTTTGGTACACATCGACTTGTGATCCCGGTGGGATATACACACACCCCACTATTATAGTCTCGCTATTCAGTTTAATTTTTACAAACAGTTGTTCGATGCTGTTGCATTTTGCTTCAATAAGTTGGGAAGGTATACCGCTATCCACCGCTATCAAGACACCGCCACCCCTAGACTTGTTGCTGGTACTGGAGCTTCTGTCGGCTCTATAGATAGTATACGATTGCAATCCTAGTTCTGAGTCCGAAATTTGTTTGTTGAGCCACGTCTCGGATAGTAAATATACAGAGTTTGAAAGGGTTGGTATTTTTTGTCTCAATTCACAAAGCTTAGTTCTCATGCCTCTAACATTTTGGTAATAAAAGTTTACTACTGTTTGAAGTTTTTTTTATGATGGTTAACAACTATTTTTGGTGTTCCGTTGACAAATTTTATCCCCAGGTTTTCTTCACCTTTACTTTTTCTTGCTTCAATCTCGGTCCATAATGTCTTTTGGTAGTTTCTCTGGGTCACGGTGTAGTCTGGTTTCACATTTATAGACGGAGGTAAAGCTCTCCTGCTATATATAATTTCTCTCGGGTCCTCACTGTTGTCAAAAACTACCTTAATAGGTCGAATCTTGTTACTTTGTCGTAGGCCCAGTCGGTGGACTCTAATTATACCAGCACTTCTTATGCATCCCGCATTGTCTATCAGTTCAGCAACCTGTTTCCTCTCTTGCGTCTTGTAGTCAGATTGAGGTATTTTATCATCCAATTCAGGGACATTGAACATTATAATGTTACGGGATCTTTCATTTCTTTCAGTGAGCTCTGCCAATGTTTCACAGATCTCATCTGTCTTGCTTGAGTTTGGGTTCGTTGCTTCAAGCTTTTCGACTCTATCTCTCAGCATTGATATTTCTTTCTCCTGGGCAGCAATTTTAGCGCTAGCCATGCTCATTGCGGACATAAATTCTATTGTTATTGGCATGAGCTTAGATATGTGATCTTTTGTGAATTTTCCAGGTTCGTTTATTGTATCAGATAGGGCATTGGCAGCCTTTTTTACCAATGAGATGATTTCAAGAGAATCCATTTCAACGAAAAGTATGATCAAAATTATTTGGCCAATTTGTTTGCAGTTGAGAGAAATCCTACGGGCTATGTGACAACCCTGTTTCATAGGCGGACAGCCCAGGCGCGAAGGTCACAGGTAACAACGGACTCTGCGTACACAATGATGCGTGATTGGCTAAGAGCTGTGACGTATTTGTGGGTTGAATCTTGTTGCACTTTTCGTTGGATTTCTTTGCAGATTTGTAAAAACAGTAAAATGCGTATAATAAAGCACTCACCGATTATTTTGTTGTACGATCAATGTCAGTCATACATCACCACTTGATTCACACGATAATATGATTTACTTGGGTTTCTTATCGATAATTCGCGGTTAATAAATTTAAAATCAACAGCAATTCAAAACACAATGTTACCAATCGACAATTTTGAAAAAAAAAAAGATATATAAACACTTGTACTAATTTGCTTGTAAAAGATTAAAATTGCTATTCAACAACTATGAATGAGAATTCAAGAACGTTTTTTTTTAGATTGACACCGGCTTTACTAGCTGTTCTTCTTTGGTATTCCTGGATATCGGACAAAATTGGTGACGGCCCATTATGGGGAACAATTGTTACCAAAAACGCTGAACTATGTCAGTCAAACATGTGGCAAAACTTATTTTACATCCAGAATTTCTTCTCGTTTGAAGACATGGTAACTATTTATTATTATTGTTCTTTTCTGATCCATCCAGACATTTCTGAACTCAAAGTGAAATATGTGAAGGATGTCAGCAATAAATCATTTTTTCCTAGCGGATTGGCAGATCGTATGTTTACACTTTGACCCAAAGATTAACTTTATCAAATTGAGTAACCAAAATATTCGCGTTCAGCTCGGAATGCTTTGACATGATATAATTTGAGGAGAGTCATCTTACAGAAATGGATGACCAAGACTATTGAAAGCAAGAATCTTTTGACATTGACGAATTTGGTTTCTTTTAGTGTGCTACTCATACGCATCAGTTGGCTTTGGACATGCAGCTTTGGTGGTTAGCCCCTATTTCAGTGTGGATTTTGAGATCAAAACCTACATGGGCTCTCGCTGTTTTGGGAGGATTGCATGCTTTCACAGTTTGGCTGAGGTACTCTACGACACAATCAGAATATTTATCACTGGTCATCTATCATGGAATTTCGTAAGTTTTTTATTCTTTAGATTAAAAATTATATCTCTTTAGTAAGCTTGTTTGCTTATTATCAAAAATTTTGAAACAATACTTTATTGCACGTTGAATGAATCCAGATTGGTTGGCCTGGCTATGACGTGCCAAAAGCTCACACCCACTTAACTAACGGCATTTTACCCTCCAAAACAAGGTAGATTAATCATTCATCTGCTTTGCAAAACAATTACGCAATTTCACAGATATTTATTGCAACCAAAGAAATTTTATTTAATTTATTTTTACACCTTTCGTAATAAAATAATTGCTTGATTTCGGTGTTGATTGATATAAGCAATTTCGTAGAAAATTTGTATTTTTTGATCCATGCAAAACCTTACATACTTGCCATTTTTGTCCTTTTTATTAGTAACTATAAGGCATTCTTGCAGAGTGAATCAGCTTTATAGGACAGCAAATCTTTGCTATTCTCTGGCTTTGCATAGAGCCACTCCATACCTGGCAGGAATCAGCTTGGGAGTTCTACTCCAACAAACAGGAAAAGACTTCTCCCTCTCCAAGGTAAACGGAGCAATGTTTTCTATCCCCATAGTCCACGGTTAACCGCAAAAGATAATAAGTACTAATGTGCTTTGAAACAAAACAAGTTTATAAAACGGATTTCTTGGAATGATTTAACATGCACAACAGGGTGATTAAGGGGTTTTTACATATTTCATATGTATATATTTATGCCACATCAAATTTATAAAAATATAAAGTGGTTACCTATATTTACTGCAGTTCTTTTACTATCTTCATGTTTTCTGTCGTTTAAGGTTTACTCTAAACTATATAAATGAAGAATCAACTATTTGATGGAATCATATGAAAAGAAGATACATATGTATTTAGACATCTCTACGTAAAAAACCTCACAAAATATAACCAGACTTCTTAAACTCTTTTTCAAACTTCGTTGTTGTAGCTGGGCGTCGGAGTCGAGGATCCCCTTCGCGCTTCCATAAATATTAAAATAAATAGTATTTGTTAAAGTTGAAAATGTCAATATATATATAAAAAAATTAAAAAAATGTCAAATTATATAAAAAGATAAAATACTAACATGCATATACCGACCTCGGTAGCCTAGTTGTACTAGCGTGGACTTCAGATCTGAGGTCCCGGGTTCGATTCCCGGTCGGGTCAGAGTTTTTCTAAGTGTTTTTCACTTGAAATTTCTATCCGGGGTTGGCCTGTCTCAGATTGGATGGGACCGGTTGACTGGAAAAAATTGCCTCAGGCAATAAGTTCCGCCGGCTATACTGACACCTTTGTATAGAAAATTGTTATATTATTATCATATACTTACATGTATACAATTGCTTAAAAAGGCTAAAATTGAGCAAGTAGGTACTTAACAACGCTCAGCATTTTGATAACCATGTTTCAGTGCAACTATGCTTAAAAAACTTTAATACAGTTATAATGTTAATGATGATTGATCCTCATTTTTAATCCACAATCTGACACTTTCAATCTCGGCCTACGTACGCTATGTTGAAAATTTGAAAAAATCACCTTGACTGACGCTTTGCTTTATTCTTTTCAGTTTTTCTTCATCCCCGGATGGCTGATGTCCCTTTACTTCGGTATTTGGGCCTTGTACACGCCCGCCCCTCTTGCGATGCGGGACTATCAATACGACGTCAACGAAGCTTCCCAATACGCGGCCCTTGCTAGTGTGGCCTGGGCGTTGTCCCTCAGCTGGGTGATATTTGCTTGTTTCGCAGGTTATGGCGGTAAGAAATTATGTTAAACCCTTATTATTGATTTAGGTCTGCATTATCATGACTGGATTACTTGCAAGAAGGAACAAAGGGCGAATTCGAATGAGACATACTGGGTGACAGATTGGATACAATTTTTTTAATGGTCTGATTTCCAAGGACTGCGGAACTGCTATAACGGTAGCGGTGGATGACAACATAGACTCAGAACATTGTCAATACCGTTACCGTAGTAACAAAATACAGTGACATATATTTTGAAAGACTGCCGTCTTGTTAGACGACCCGTGACGGACCGCTCCCTAGGAACCCAGTGCATACCCTGTGGCAGATTTCGTATGATATTGCCATTTTGCTGGATAGACATTTTTTGATTTGTTTCTAATTTTTGTGTTAGGTATTTATCTTCATTAATATGTAAATGTGTTGTATTTCACCGTGAAACACAACACATGTAGCCGAAAGGGAAACATCTAATATTGTAGGCAAAGAAACCTTTGGTTCCGTAGATATCAAATTAAATGGCCAAACGGCCAAATTAAAAAAAATCCCCATGTTCGCATTTTGACAAGACAGATATTTACATTACAATGTTCGCATTTTGACAAGACAGATATTTACATTACAATGTTCGCATTTTGACAAGACAGATATTTACATTACCTACAATGTTCGCACTTTGACAAGACAGATATTTACATTACAATGTTTCTTTTGAGCCGTGAAAATTTTTTTATCGTTAAAAAAATGCAAAAAAAACTATGTTGTAAAGACTTCAAGAAAAAATATAATGTCACAGAGAAAAAAATCTGCATCCGATGTTATAATAGTCATCTCAACTTTGACAATAGTCGACATAAGGATTTTTCTGAAACAGGCCGTTCAATTAAATAAGTGTCTTTCGTTCTATTAGTAGGTAGTGGTAGTTCGATCCCCGTTGCCTTCCTTTTTCATAACAGAAGTTTTGTTTTCTGTGGAAGATATCAAAAGTGTATTTTTTTGCAATCCCAGATTGACCAAAAACAATTAAATTTAATTTACATAACTTTTGCTTAAAAACCGTTGAAAACCGATTCAGAAATATTTATATTCAAATGATTTTTTATTTCACTGATTAATTCAGACACATTTAACTCGAGATTTCTTATTTTTTTTAAATTGAATTTCTTTATTTTACAGGTTTCCTAAACAAAATTCTTTGCTCAAAGCCACTAGCGTTCCTGAGCAGAATATCGTATTCCATGTATCTGTGCCAATTTCTGGTGTTTTTCTACAATGTTGGAAGCACCAGGACTTCCAGCGAATTTTCCTTAATATCAGCGGTAAGAGAGTTACATGGTCAATCAATTATATTTAAGATGATGTCACCTACTACCGGGTTTTTCCTCTTTTATTTGGGGATTTTAGCTAATATAGAAGTAGTGAAAAATGTGTAAATTAGTTTGACAACATACATGATATTACCTAGTAAGTTCCAGATCGCATGGTGTGATTCATAAATTTATTTGAAAATTTTTTACATTTCTATTATTTGACTGCCTACTCCGTTATGGCCGATTCTGTTTTAATTACTACCTAATTAATTCAAAGGCGACATTTTTGTTTGTGTTTCTGATATTTGTTTTGGTCGCTTAATAATTATTATTGTTGATGTATATTTACTGCGTTGTTAGAGTGAAAGATAGTATGATTGTTTTTTTTTTGTAACATGTAAAAGGCTATTGCCGTTGATCGAATAAATAAATAAATAAATTTGTGATGTTGAACATCGATGCACTAATTTGCGATGTTAGAATAGTTTTAATATATATTTTTTTTTGAATTAGATAGGACTTAGAAAGTCCTTTCTAACCAAGGGGACGTCCATTAATCACGTGATGTTTTTGCAACTTTTTAGACCCATCCTCCGATATTTGGTTATGTTTCAGAATACCCCCCCCCCCTCACTCACGTGTACTTTTTAGTACAAAGAATTAAGAAACACTAGATTAATTATCTTACATCAATTTTTCGAAATTTCTGAAAGCTTAATAATGTTGCTTTAAATTCACCAGAAAAAATAAATGCACGTGATTTTCTCACTAGACCCCCCCTCCCCCTTTTGGGCTCACTGGCGAATCAATGGTGGTGAGGCTTCAGACAAACACTTCCTCCCTCCCTCGTAACTGGTACAAAAGTTTTTTTTTAAATTAATAAAAACGAAATAATAAATACACGTGATATTCTCACTTAACCCCCCATCCCTTATATTCCTTGAATACCCCCCCCCCCCCTAATGTTGACAGTCTAACTGCCAGACGATCAAGAAAGTTTTGAAAAGCATAAGGTTGAATTTACCCCGCCTTCCCCCAGCCACGTCTACAGTTTTGTGTTTAAGTATTTTAGGAGAGAATTTTGTTATGATTTTTGGCCTGCTTCAAATACCTACCCAAAATTGTATAACGGCTCCTCTACCTATTGTAAAAAAAAAACAATTAATGTTTATGTAATAATATTTCGTATTGGCGATTCCCCGCAATTTTCTTAACAGTCTTAATTGCTTATTACATTTTTCAACAATTACGCCTATTTCTAGTTTTATGGTAGGAACATAGAGCATTAGGTCGATATCAATAAATAATTAAAACCAATTTCAACCTTGAGTAATACATTTTTGAGCCTCTTTATTTTAAGTGTTGTATGTAAATTATTATTGAGATATTTTTTAAAAGTTATTTATTTATACCGGATTTTTCCTAACTAATGTTTTAAACCGATAAACAATAATGATTATTATCTTGAATAAAAAACTAGTTCCACGTCCATAAGTTTAGAAATATAAAATATTTTCAAGCAATATAGTTACATGGATCAATTATTTCGATCATAATTCAAGTTTTTTTTAAAGTAATTTTAAGTAAAAAAAAATGGTTAGGTTCTTCAAAGTTTCATATAAAATTTACTCGTGAACTCCATACTCTCAACGTATAGCCGAATCACTCAAAAACGAGTGCAGAGCTAAAAAAAAAAAACAATTGCACGTCATTTATCCGTTGACTCGTAAAGATAACATACTTTATAAGCAACGAACGAGCATTTTGAAAACATTCTTCCTTCTTATTGTTGTATTTTGTCGTTTTTCGAAAAAGAGGTAAGCAAATAAATTTTCAAATTCCAGTTGCTATCGAAGGAACCTATATAATATGTATATAAATCAGATTTCCCTGAACATGGCAAAACGTATAAGTCTATTGATTGGCTTATTAAAAAAAAACATTAAAAAAAAATATATTACTATCAAATAATAGAAAAATATATATAACTATCATATTTGCTATCAGTTTTAATACCTTTATGAATCAGACAAATCGGTCAGTTCGTTAAAATAACACTGTAGTTGAAAAAAAAATATAAAAAATAAATGTTGTCGTGAAATTTTCCATATATTTTGGGTATTAGTTCGTCACTTGTATAATTTGTTATTATTTTCACATTGTCGTAATAAATATCACAGATATACAATAAAAAATCAATTCTAAATAAATGATTAGTAATTAAAAGTAAATAAATGATATTATTATGTATAGGACCACCCGGGATCAAAATTTTTCCAGTAGGTAATGAGTTTAAAAACCTACCCATGCTTTGCAAAATCCAAGGAAATCAACGTCATACTTTTTGACTAATGTATCAGTGACATTTCATATTTTTATACAGCTTTTAGCTCAGCTTAGCTTATAGCGTAGCTTTTACGAATCATACGTGAGCAACTAGGTATTAATTTCTGAAAGTTCATCACAATTTAGAACCTTTTTAATCCACAAACCACCCATACACACATTATTTTGTATATCAGATAGAGATAGGTAGGTACTAGGTATGTCAAAGAGAGGGATATGTTCAAGTTTAAATTAGAAAAAAAATGTACATAAATTTTAACCATAATAAAGGGTATTTAAAATTAATTGTTATTTGCAGATTAATATTGTGGAACTGTTTACCATCATAGTTATCTCAACAATAATAACTCTTTTATTGGACATTCCAATGCACGGTGCCAAAAAGAGTATCATGTCCATCAAATTCGCGAAGACTGAGGCGAATGAGGAAAATACGAGTGAAGAAAACAAGGAAGACGTTGGTGCTTGTCCCGAAGAAGCAGAAATTGGCGAAGCTGTTGAAGAGGAACCGATTCAAGAAGAACAAATACAGTTAGACGAATCGGCTCAAGAAGAAACTTATGAGTACGACGAAGATCAATTGGATCATCAACACTACCAAATAGAACAAGACGTTATTTATGAAGAAGAAGAGGAATACGATCCAGAAATGGAGCAAAGGGATTTCGATGAAGAACAGGAAGAAGGGATATATGAAGAAGACGAAAATGCTGATGATGGATTAGAGGATAAGCCAAGCAATGACGATAATCACGGGGAAGAGGACGAGGATCTTCAGGAATGGGAATGGACAAACGGCGAGCTTTGTTACTATCCGAGGAGATGATTTTTTTGACAATTTGTAACATATTGTATATTCAGTAAGTGTTAACTATTTGTAACGTAAAGTATACATTAAATAAAAGAGAATGTCAGTTTAGAATGGTTTTCTTTATTAGTTCTGAAAAAAAAAATTAACCCAATTGTAAGCATAAATAAAAAAAAAAGTATTTCACTAACTAGTAACTACTAGAGATAATCATTTAAACAGTTGTTCTTAAATATAGGTATAAAAGAAAGTCAAGGAATTTTTGTTTTGATTTGCTGAAGATCATGGGTTTGAGTCCCACTGATGCTTACTATTTTCAAGAAAACGCCTTTTTCTAATAATATAAATGGATTTTTGTGTCTAGTGACAGAATATAGTATAACAAATATCTTTCCGATAATGGTCTTACAACCAACGCTGTAATTTTCTCCAACATGGGCTTGAACAGAATTCAATTAGAGAATAGCAATTCTGGTAAGTAAATGCCAAATATGCACACATGAACGGGTCGCGTCGGGTTAGAGCCACAAGAAAACGTCTGTCGGGAAAGCTAGTAATTCTTAAAAACTGCATCGATTCAAAGAAATTATATGCAACAGTCCATAATTCCTTCAATGAGAACAGACGGTGTGATCTTCAAACTTCAGTGAACAACTATGAGATTGTTACGTATGTCATTTTTTTATTCTTAAGCCTCAATGTCACCATCGTCTATAATATTTCTACATATCGGATTCGCACAACACTTTCTACACACAAGAATTTACACAATTCCGTAGTAAATTTCAAGACACAATATGCGTAGCATCTGATTGCGTAATATCTTAAGTAATACCTGCTTGCTTTATGAGGCTGTGACTCTCTAGGGTTACCAAAACCGGTTTTGATTAAATGAACTGATAATTGTTTTTAAATTTTACATATGATTGACGCCAGTTCTGTCAAGTCAAACGCGTCATTTTTTTTTTAAATAAAATTAATCTAAATAATTTATATTAGACTAATTACTCGTTATCTTCCTGATCTATTTGAATCGTGCAAACTGGATAAGACCTACAGCTGCTTCAACCGTCAATGAAAAACATTTTTTTGCCATTAGGCCTAAGCAAGTTCAACATTTTATCAAAACAAGCTGTTAACCTAATATTATTTTTTAGTGGTTAGAATAGACGTTATTAGTTATGCCAATGACCATTCATTAGTTAATTGAATAATAGTATATTCTAAACTAGCTTTCCCGACAGACGTTTTTCTGTAGTCCTTACTATGAATTTGTAATTTATACAAAAATACGTTTAAAAGTGTTTGAATGTTAAAATAATAATTCTGAAAGAAATTCTATTAAAAATCTCCGTACCGATGTTTTGAAACTCAATGGTAAGTAAATAAATATTGTGTTGTTATGGAATTTTTCACAGTCCGTTCCATCTAACTTTAATATTATTATTTATATTATTTGCTATACATTTTTCGAATTTTGAGCGGAGAAAAATCCAATAATCCAAGCATCATAAAAATCTGTTCAGCCGATCTCGAGTAATAAGTGTTCGCACTAACCTGACTTTCTTTTATATTATAGATTATCTAGGCTGCGAATTCTATTTTGAAGGCTTGTATCTACAAATTTTTTTTGTGGGAAAAATTAATAGGTACTTACGATATTATGTTTTTTTGGCATTGCATCCAAAAAAGACGATACAGCCAAATTCTGATCAAATTAAGTAAAAATAAATATTTAGTTGCTAAGCAATGGCAGGATTTAACAAGAAAGTCCTAAAATAGAGGTAGAGAAATCTCCAAAGGCGGAAGAGTTTTCTTAGTCAAAGGCATACAATGAGGAAATAAAAGGGAAACTATAACATTGAAGGCCCGAGTGGCATCTCATTAATCAGCAAAATGAACCAACCTCAAGCAAATTCTCCGGAAACTGCTACAGATAGAGCATGTGTTGGCGAAAAAGTGGGGATAATTGCTGCCTACCAATCCTAGGATTCTGACGATTGGAAAACGATGAGCTATAGATACTGCTACAATTATTGATATAATATTTTTTTCTGTGTGTCCAACGTTGACTATCACTCTGGAGAATGAGTTCCGGTCCTGTGCGGCACGAAATAGTTCCTCAACACTCGTGATCCTATCTAATCACGATTATTTCGAAGCCAGCCTCGTCACCTCTCTTTTTCCCTTAATTATAAAGTGTAACAATCAGTATTTTTCCTCAGTATTTATTTATGGATATGGAGTAAAAAAATATATTCAACTTCATTCTTCATTGTACTGAACAATAAAATATTGCTAAAGAGAAAAAAGATGTGCACGATGATGGTCAGCCCTGATGCAGTCGCATTATTGCTATCACTGACATCGCCTAGACTGGTGGGTCGATTATAATACTACTATTTCCTACGTGTCTTGAATCAATGGGTTGTTACTATGTCAAGGTTGCTGTCGGCGAGAGTGTAAACATTGCTTCCACTACTAAGAGGATTACGGAAGAAGTTCTCGATTATGCTAAGGATTCTGATAGTATCGTAGGGGAAGACCAAGAAAAGATAATTGAATAAAAAGTTAAAACCAGACGTCTCTCAAGAGAATAGAGCCTTTATAATTAATCTCAACGAGGTAAGTATTTTGTAGATAGTAATTGGTTGGTAATAAAATGGCTAGTACTCATGATTTTCAAATTGCTCTATTTTTAAAGGCTTCGTTGTCATGCATGTAGCATGCAACGTATCAAATTGCATGGTCACGTTACCGCGCGTGTTCAGATGTGTACAGACCCTTATCCGATATTTTTTCCTATATAGAGAGACATACCAAAAATCTAAATGATATTCTAAAAAATATACCTATTACTGAAAAGGAACATTGTCATGAACAAAATATTGACTTATCAAAATACGGACGCATTATTCGCAAAAACATGTCATTGTGTAGATACATAATATAGCTGGCAAATTAATTGTGACAACCTGCGGGTCAGATTTCCTTGTAAATAGTTCAAACCAGCGCTGCCCAACTTTTAAGTCTGCGGGTCCCATTTTAGAGTAACAAACCTCTCCACTGCTTAGAAGATTTTCGTCTTCCCCGAGTATTCATTTATTAGTTTTCTTCTATAGTACTTGTGGATCTGTCTTTACTACCGCTGTTCCTCCCGAGATACAGAGTCTACTTGATAAGCATGATCGAGGTCTACGGGAGGAATTAGCCACCGAAAGAGGGCCTTCGTGCCAAAATTCAGGCAAAAAAAAAAACTCCGAAGGTCCGAGATTGGCCCAATTCGATGCGACCTCACGCCTCGAACAGGTACCAAAAAGGGGGCCGAAATTCGGCTATCAGATATAGTGTGTATAGACAAACGAAATAGGTTCCTGATGGTGTACAGACTACAGGGGATGAAAGCTATCTTTTGACTATGTAACTCTTGACTCTAAATACCTAAACGTACTTCCGGCAAAGACTCAAAATAGGACAGGATTTTACTACGCGAAAAATATGCCACGACTAGCTGCAGTCATAACGATCCTGCCTATTAACAATTTTAATGTCTATTTCGCGTGCATTTAATTATTATCGATCTCAATATCCAAATAAACGTTCAATTACTTTATAAACGAACAAATCAACCTTCTAGTCAAATTACGTACGGGCTGTCATTAAACCGCAAATCCTTCCTCATTGGAATTCCAAATCGCTCAACTGCTTCGGTCTTAGCGCGCGACCTTTTCGCCAGTGAACCTCATGAACTGAGCTGAAAAGCGTCCAAATCAGCAACAGCCCATTCTCATAGACAGTCATGTGGGGAAGGTCTTCAGCTTGCGCCAACAGCCCTCCTACACATACCGGTTTTATAACATTACGTTTATCACGGCGGCGAAAACTAAAATACAAACTCTATCTGTGCGCGGACAGACGCGAACTTTTAGTAAACTCATTCATAGCTCGACTGAATAAAATTACTCTCACGGGGAACAAACACACCAATGTACCTACTTTTATAAATGAAAATTCTACACTAAGCTTACTAGAAGGTTCTAAATATGAAATTCCTAACCGGATTCAAAAATAAACATTAAAGATAGGTCACACCACTGGTATCGGAAAATGGGGGTAACCCGCGAATGACAGATAACCATTCGCGACGTGTGTTTGACAGGTGACGTGTGAAAACAATACAGGTAGGTACATGCTGCAATACAATAAATCCATTGGCACACAGAGATCACAAATATTCATAAATATGCCGTATCGCGTCGGCCATATATCTCTCATCTAAAACCACATCGAGCAACTTGCTCATAAGCATGCTTGGCGGGGGGCAACCAAGCAACAAATAAAATACAACATAAAAATATATCTCTGTGCCCTATCATCGTCCTGGGGGTAGCTGCCAGTGACGAAAAAAAAACACTCTAATAAAAATATGTCAACTCACCCGAAATTCCGCATACCTTCAAATATTTAGCACAATGCACAAAAAGAAAATAAACACGTCACATTCACACATATGAGGTATGGTGTATCACTTGCCCTCTCCACCTCGAACCTCGCCACCCCGCCGGATCGGGACATCTTCAATAAATAATAAACCATAATTAAACGGAAGGTTTAATTATTGACAAACGCGGGACTCTAAACAGAAAAACTCTAAATATGTGACACATCATAGCTCAATTGTCAGACACTTCCAAATTACTACAGAAACTATAAAACGCGACGAAAAAATAAATTGATGAACAAGGAAACAAAATTGCGATAAACTATGGAGAGATGTTTTCTGAACGAGATCTAATATTGAACTGAAGTCAAAAAAAATCAAAGCATTCACCTCAAAACGGGAGAATTTGTCTTCTATACTAATCGCTGTAAACAATGAAAATTTTAATGGTTTCCTGAACCTACCTTCAGTTCGTAAAAATTCCAAACTTTCTAATCCGGCATAAACAAATAAGCAACTGTTTTTCAAACTGTTTACCATCGCGCTCCCAAACTTTCAAATAACGACTTAACAATATTTTGAATAACAAGATATGAATAAATCCCTCACATCATACTTCCAGCCATATCTACAACTTTTTGGGAGTCAATACCACTAGTATAAGTTTTCGATGATCGAATATCGAAACGATCATCGAAAGAGTTTCGAAAAATTTCCATACAAAAGTGATCGAATGATTCGATCGTTTGATTTTCGAACACTATTTGCACTCTAATAAGCGCTTATTGGCGTGCACTTAGCTTTCGATCAAACTCGTACTAGCCCCACAGGCTGGTGGTCTGCGTCCTTTGGGGTTTCAGTTCTGTCCTCTGACATTATATTAATAATATACATTCCAGTATCGCGTGTCACTAAATCATCCGTCTTACATTTGCTCCGCATATCAACATTTCTCATGTTTCAGATTGTAGACTTTTGTTTTCCCGTCTTTCAGAAAATACCTCTTCCTCTCCATGGCTCTTTGTACAGCTTTTTTCTTTCACAACTTTCATTATTCATCCTCCAAAATGTTCTCTAAATTAATTTCAAGGAAGATGTTTTATAATGATAAAGTCTGGTCATCCACGCCTACACCAGTGGGGCTAGTACAAGTTTAATCGAAAGCTAATTGCACGCAAATAAGCGCAAATCAAACGATCGAATCATTCGATCATTTTAGTATGAAAATTTTTCGAAACTCTTTCGATGATCGTTTCGATATTCCATCATCAAAACTTATACTAGGGCTACAGGTATACCTCTAGTATCTTGTTTGTCCTATACGTATGGGGATCAAAATAATTAATTGATACCTATACCAGTGTGATCAAATCTGATGTGCATAAAGCCTGTCTATAATCTCTAAACGAGTTTTGAATTAAAGAATATGTAACAACTAAATGACTCTTAACAATTCATTATAGATGTTCGATTTTTAAATGGAACAAACCACTTCGGGCTTGCGACCGTCTTCTACTGTTAGTTCGAAGGCTGGCTTAGTGTGATCACTTGTCACAGAATATTAAAAAATAGCACAGTAATAATTTATGATGTGATGAATATTTATCAACATGACAATGAATTTTTTGGGACGTAGAAAATAAATGGGACGCCTTTTGCATTTCTGTTGAGCAGATATAACCTCAGCAGCATCCTCCAACTTATTTTGATGGGCAAGATAAATGGACACCGTGGACCTGGTAGAAGGCAGATCTCTTGGTTGCGCAATGTGCGAGATTGGACCGGGATAGGGCGAGTCCAGGAGCTGTCCTAAGTGGCAAGAGATAGAGAGATCTTTAAAGAAGTGGTTGCCAACGTCGGGGAAACCTATTAGGGCACAAGAAGAAGAAGAATATAAAAAACATTATCTTCCGTCAGACGTAGGTAAGGTAAGATATATCAGAAGAGCTTCAGTTCACCGATAAGTTTTTGTGAGTGGCAGTAACACTTTATTTATGTACATATAGAAAAATCTGTTTTTTTTTTAATACCTACACATAAATAAATAAAAAGGGTTTATTGCGCAATTAAAATATTTGTTTTTGTTACAACCATTTAAATGAGTCAACGGGCGGACTTATCCCGAAGCTTTGGACGAAAATCATGCTTTATTGTCACTATACTAACCAGTCAGAAGTAAAATCAATTGAATTTAGTCAGCTGTATTATTGAATTTACATAAGAATTTTGTATACCTAATATGAAGAAGTTGAAGTTATTTTAACAGTTTTACTTGACTACATACATTGTAATAAAAAAAAAACATTCATAAGTACCCCCTTCAATACAGTCGACTGTTGGTGGTACTTGACAAGTTTTTGGTGACAACATTTTTTCAAGTGTTCTTCGCTTCAACTTGGAAATATAGAAAATCTCTTTTAATTCGAAATCACTTAATGAAATAATGATTATTACCAATAAGCTTTAAAAATTGCGTCATAAGACATAATATCATAATTTACCAACGAAGTTTTGAGTTACGAGTCTTAAGAAAATATATGTATGAATTTACATTTCCATAACATCTGTTGGCAACCAGTGGCATAACGCATTCGTTAGCAGCAAAAAATGTCGAATTGTTTTTGCTACTTAAACAGGTTGTCCCAGAGAGTACAACTAAGCGAGAGTCTATAGGTAGAACACCTCAAGAGCTATCCAAATGACTCCATTATTATGTTCAGCAATTTTTTTATAGTTTTAGAGTTATTTAGAACATGATTTACTTACTTTAGAACATTTTTTGTAAAACCCTGAATTGTAACATACAAATGGTTGATATGGTATATTTATGACGACTGAATTTCACATTGAAAGAATATTGGGTATGTCGTAAATTAGCTTTCTTAAAAATAATAGTTGACAGTTTTTAAACAAAAGGGGTAAATTTCTGAAAACGCACTGTAACGAAAGAAAACAAATTTGGCATTGTTCCTTAATTTTTAAGAGAAACAATTGGCTGGGATATTAAAATCATTGTTCGTTTCTTTAGGACTCGTAGAAATGAGGCATGACGAACTGATGTAATATAAAAAAATCTAACTTTTTTTAAAATATTACATAATACAAAATACACTCGTTGTATTTTCGAAACAAGAGGGCTAATAAATTAGGACTTTCTAAATCTTGAGAAATCGTATGACGGGTTTGGCATTGAATATTTTTATGGACAATAGAGGAATCAAGCACATAAAAAAATAAAATGATTTTGAATAGGTTGAAATATACAATAAAGAGCGTAGTTAAAAAAAAAAATAAATAAATAAAAGGAGACTTTGGCCATTGTAATAAATTCAAAGACGAAATGGATGCACATTGCACAGCACCATTTTTAGAAACATATGCTGGACACATGTTCAGATATTAAGTATTTGGTTACGATATGGAGATAAAGAACGAAATAATTGTAGAATTAATAAATTTCTTATTGGATTAATATTAAATTTAAACTGTAGAAAAGTCGCACCCCTCTGAAGGCCGTAGGTCTTGATTCACATGTATGTAATAATTATCTATTGTAATTTTGTACAAGTTCCAATTTTTATTTCGCAAATAAAATAAGATGTAAATCTGAAGGCCGTAGGTCTTGACTCCCATGTATGTAATAAATATCTATTGTAATTTTTGTACCAGTTCCAATTTTTATTTCGCAAATAAAAGAAAAATGTAAATCTGAAGGCCGTAGGCCTTGATTCACATGTATGTAATAAATATCTATTGTAATTTTGTACAAGTTCCAATTTTTATTTCGCAAATAAAAGAAAAATGTAAATTGCTATAGGTATGCATAATTAAGTAATTGTTCCGACGGTTTAAAGTACCTAATCATATGTAATAATTTGAGTGTACCTAGATTACTGAGGAAAAATAGTATCAGTTGAGCTTTAAGTCTAAGCGTAAACTATAAATTAACTTTTGTGAAATGCCTTAATCCTCCAGTGATATAAACAATATTATAAGATTAACATATTCATGTATTTTGTAAATATAATAATTCACTAAAATTTAATAATAACTCATTATAAATTGATTAGCGTAAGAGATGAATAATTATTGTAGTAGTAATATAGGTACCTACTGTAGGTAAACATAGCTATGTTCTAGTGCTTAGGTATAGTTTGTTTATTGAATATAAATAATTATAAGTGTTCGGTATAGTCTCGTAGGTTGATGCACACCCCAAATAGATATTTAATTCGAATTTTATTTTTGTAAATCTGATATCTAGAGTAAGTTATAAATTGTATTTTCTCTTAAACTTTATTACACGTAGGTAGGTCTTTTTCTTTTTGAATGTACCGCATATTAAATGATCCTGAAATAAAATTGGTCCACAAAAATATTGAATTATGGAGAGAGCCGGACACGAAGACATGGAACGGATTGTCCATAAATCATTTGCAAGAGTGAGGTTTCGACGAATCACCGGGACACCACAGACACCCCGCCCACAAAAAATTGCCCCTAGAATGGCAAGGGGTTGGTCCCGAGATATGGGCTATATAACGCCATACAAGGCAGGCCTCAGGGCAGTTTTTGAGAGTCCGTCGGGGCAGTTTTTGAGAGTCCGTCGGGGCAGTTCTTTTTGAGAGCCCGTCGCGGCAGTTTTTTTGAGAGCCCGTCGGAGAACAGTTTTTGAGAGTCCGTCGGAGGATTGAGTATACGAAAAGAGTACTCCGGGAAGAGTTGCGAGGACGGTCGCGAAACAAGTTGAGTTTGTGAGAAGTGTAAATTGTACCTAAAGACGAAAACCGGTCAAACGAATGAACACTCCGAGCATACAGGTACTAAGACTTCACGATTACATTTAACGATGCCGACGACTAAGTGACAAAGTGATTAAAACAATTATAGTGGACAATAATCTAGTTGAGTATTGAATGAAGTGGTTCCTGGACGACCCCCAAACAGCGAGGAGGGACGACATACAAAGCTCCTGCAGGAGTGCGTAAGACAGCGCTCTAAAACGACCGAACACCGCCTTAACAACCAGTCACGCATATTATTGTAAGTCATAAATTTATTTTTCACCGACCTGCCAAGTAGTGGAGGATCGCCAGCCGACCCAGGCCAGATGGACGCTCCCGTTTTCCATAGAACCTAAGGGCGCTCAAGTGGGACCAATCAATGCTTTGTGGACCTATCATAAAATTTGCGGATTGCTTTATTGCCCTCTTCAGTTTGAAAGACTTCTTTTTGTTATATTGTTAGTTTTAAGTAGACACTTTTACTTTTTATTGTAATATGCTTTTACTATCTTTCGGGGTGTGACATCTTAGGTATTTTTTTGTGTCGTTGATTTTTTTTAAATAACCTAAATTAGTTTTCATATTTTTTTTATTTACAAATAATTATTCTCTTTGATAATTACTGATTCTATTGATTTTACATGTTTTATCTAATGATTTTCCCTTATCATTATCTTGTGTGATATCGCAGTTTGTTTTTTTATTATTTCATTTTTGTTTTATTATTGAAATAAACTAGGTTTCTTTTGGGTATAAAATTAACCGGTAATTTGATTTAAAAACCCATGCATGCATCTCCCCAAGTAAGTCACCAGAGAAAGATACCAGATTGGATATAGAGGTAGGGCGGTCTCCAGCAATTGGAGCTAGCCGAGGATCTTTTCGGAGGCCGACTACCGCCTCTCTCGGTTAGGAGATTTAGCCGAGAGGGTGAAGAGCGAGCGGACCTCCCTCCGCGCTCTGCTTTCCCTCCGTGTGAGAGGAAAGCCGGTATATCAAGTGGCGGACCCAACGCGGGCATTGCTTGATTAGCATGCTATTAGTAGCACCTACTGTGGTATGAAGACAGCAAATTTGTGCGTCAAGCACGAACCCGAGGTGTACTGCTTTCCAGCAGATACGCGAAATGTATCTTTCTCTGTAACGCGATACGTGTGACTTGAGGGGATGCCATGGACGAGTGTGTAATGTATACGGTTTCATTACTAATGTTGTAGATTATAATAGAATTATTTAAATTGTAGAAATCTGCAGCGCTATTTTATGTTTGGTAGACCGGTAGGATTTATGTAATAATATTTGGGTAGGAAATTGTAGGTATCGGAAATATCCGGGAAACGGATGAATTAGTAGGTACATATTGTTTATCCCTCTCTAGTGCGTTACACATACAATACTTCGGGATTATCGTTTAGGTAGAGATTGTGACTCGATAGTTTTCTAAGAAGTGTTGACCTTACGAAACGGCAATATGAGTCGTGCGAACAGCACTAAGAAGGGGAACGGCACAAGGGTAGCGGCCTCCAGTGGGTCAGAAACGAGTAGTGGGGCGGACGCTCAAGAGATCCCTCTGTTACAGACAGGGAGGGAGCAGGGCGCGAATTCACAAGAGGAACGGCTCGTGTTTATAGACCGAGGTGATGGGGAGAGGCGAAATATCGCCGTCAACTTCGACGGACGTCCTGATGAATGCCCGGAAGCATTCATCCTCGCTTGTGAAAGTCATTTTCGGCGCTACGAAACGCCCGAAAAAGACCAAGTGAGGAAGGCAGCCCAAAGGATGGGGGGCGCAGCAGGAACTTGGTGGGGAGCGAGGGGTAGTGACCTTCTTCGCTGGGAGGTTTTCAAAACCCTCCTCCTTCAAAGATATGGGACTGAGGAGGCGGAACACTCACTCTTGGCTCACCTCTATGGTGACCCACAGGGGCACCAGGAGTCGGGTTTGGCTTTCCTCGAAAGGAAGGCCAAGGTCTTCAAGAGGCTGAAGGGGGAGCAAGCATGGGGTCTGTTGGTGTCACACGCGGTGACCTTGATGTCCCCGAGGTATCGGGAGTGCCTGGAGAGGGACACCAAAATTTTTAATTCTTATGAAGAATTATATAGGCGGGTGATGGACATAGATTTCCCCAGGGAAATGGTCCACCCTGTAGGGGTAACCATAAGTAGTGAGAGGCCCAGAAGGGTCGAAGGGGAGGTTCGATCGGGACCGGCCATGGTCTCTAATGAACCCAGAATTCAGAGGAGGTACCGTGTTACCTGCTTCCGATGTGGAGGTGGACACCTCCAGAGGAACTGTCCCCAGCAAAGGACAGATGGACCACAGAACAGACGCTCGTGGCGGGGAAACGAGCAGCGCCCAGACCAGCGAGGAACCGTGGACTCGCCGGCCCAAGGGCGCAACTAAATTCACCACAGTACGAGCCGGGATCTAATCGATTGCCACCTACCCGGCTCGGTAGCAGGGAGGCCGTGGCGGGGTCATGTCAGGTTTGTAGTACTGACCTTACCCCTGCCCTCCCGCGAGTGCGAGTTTGTATCAACGGACGCGAGCATATCGCACTCATTGATACGGCGGCATCCCACAACCTCCTCAGAGAGGGAATGCTGCGACCAGAACAGGTGGGCGATATCAGTCGGACCACGTTGCGACTCGCTGATAGGAGGCATACGATGACACCGAGAGGGAGAGCGCGCGTTAATTTGCGGATTCAGGGCTACGATATACCTACCGAGTTCTTAGTAGTTGACGGGTTACGGGAAGAAATAATATTAGGGGTGGACTGGTTAACATCGCAGCGGGCGGTGATAGACGTGTATCGAGGCTGTCTACACTTCGGGAAAAGTGAGAGAGCCACTGCCCACCTCTTACCCCAAAAGAGAATAACCAGTAACACCGCTCTACTACCGAAAGTGTCTACAGGTTTGACACCTGAGCAGCAAGTAGAGCTGGGAGGAATTTTAGGAGAGTTTAGGGAGGTATTTAACCCCTATGCGGGCCCCGCCCCACTTCAGTCGTATAAAATAAAGCTTACGGATAAGCGACCTATCAAATTACCGCCATATAGGTTGTCTGACGTGAAGAAAAGAAATTTGTATGCACAACTTGAGGGAATGTTGAGCGACGGGGTGATCGAAGCTAGTCGGTCGAACTATAGCTTCCCTATAGTTTTAGCGCCGAAAAAGGGCAAGGAAGAATTTCGTTTCTGTGTTGACTATAGGCGGCTTAATAGCGTTACCGAAGAGGAGTTGTCACAACTTCCTCTTATTCACGAGACCCTGAAAGATCTTGGTGGAGCAAGAATATTTTCCACGATTGATCTTCAAAAGGGATACTGGCAGGTTCCACTGGATGAAGAATCCAGGAAATACACTGCCTTTACGACACCGGACGGAGCGAGTTATCAATTTCGGGTACTTCCGTTTGGTCTGAAAGGGGCCCCCGCCCACTTTCAGAAGACCATGTGCCAAGAAGTCCTCGCAGGATACCTACGAGACTTCTGTATGGTATATTTGGATGACATTATAGTGTATTCCCCAGACTGGAAAACACACATGTACCATCTGCGGTTGATTTTTGAGAGGTTACAACAGTTTAGTCTGCGCTGTGCCGCAGATAAATGTAATCTGGCCGCAGAGCAGCTTAACTACCTGGGGCATGTGGTTACCAACGGGGGTAACCACCCACAGGCGGTTCATGAATTATCCATTGCAGATACCCCCGTCCCGGTAACACGACGGAAATTACGAGCCTTCCTCGGCGTGGCGGGTTGGCTGAGGGAGTACGTCCCGCGGTATGCAGAGATAGCGGCACCTCTTACCGACTTACTTAGTACAAAGAGGCCGTACAGATGGAATCCGCAAGCGGATAACGCAATGAGAAAATTGAAAGAAGAGCTAGCTAAGCCGCTTTCATTGAGTAGACCCGACCCGAGTCGGCAGTTTATTTTACAAACCGACGCTAGTAAGCTAGGCGTCGCGGCAGTGTTGTTTCAGGAACGTCCCGACGGCGGGCGGGACGTTATATCGTACGCTAGCAGCCGGTTCTCAGTCACCGAGCAGAGGTGGCACTCGAATGAACAAGAGGCGTACGCGGCCGTATGGGCCATACGTAGGTATAGACCGTTCCTAGAGGGGAACCCGTTTATATTGAGAACAGATAATAGGGCGCTTACCTGGTTAGATAATAGTAAACGCGAAAGGGCAAAGTTAACACGCTGGGCATTACTTCTACAAGAGTTTACGTTTGTGATCGAACATTGTCCTGGGAAAGATAACGAATTGCCGGATTTCCTATCGAGACAACCTGAAGACTTACTGGTCTCTCAGGCAGACGATTTAGACCGTGCTATGTACCCCGAGGTAAAGCAAGAAGGATGGAAGACGGACGACTCGAACTATGTTTTACAGATAGAAGTAGACCGTCCTGAGGAGGAAGGGTACTCTGACAGCTTGGCCAGCAGAGTCAGAAGCGCACAACGCACAGATACTAAGCTGAGAAAACTGATTTCTAGCATAGAGAGAATACAGACAGAGGATTCTCAAACTCGTGAGCGACGGACGCCGCAGAGAGAGCCGTATAGTTTAAGGAACGGTGCGTTGTACCGATTATCACAGGATGGACGGGGCCATAAGCTCGTTGTCCCCCGCTGCATGGTGAGGGATGTCCTTAAGGCGTATCATGACGATGCCTTAGCCGGTCACCCTGGTGGGCGTGAAACCCTGAGGGCAGTAAGACAGTATTACGTATGGAAAGGAATGGGTGTCAACACGCGGCAATTTGTGAAAGGGTGCATGACCTGCGCGAGAGCCCGGGGTAACCCTCCGCGACCACACGCCCCGCTTGGTACGACAAAAGCTCAGCATGCTTTTGAAATTGTCTCGATTGACACAATGGGACCATACGTTAGGTCGACGAAAGGGAACAAAAGTGTTCTGGTAGTCACGGATCTTTTTACGAAATGGGTGGAAGCCTTCCCGATGCGAGTAGGTAGAGCTCCCCAAATAGTTAGCCTCCTAGAAAGGGAAGTATTCTCGCGGTATGGATATCCGAAAATCCTTGTGTCGGATAATGGACAACCGTTTAGGCACCGAGCATGGAAGGAAGCCATTCGGAGGTGGCAGTGCCGACATAGGACAACAGCGGTCTATAAAGCACGTCAAAACGCAGTGGAAAGAATTAATCAAGAAGTAAAGAAATGCTTGCGGCTCAAACTGCTCGATAAACCACACAGATTTTGGGAGGATAGTTTGATCGAGGTCATTGGTTCTCTACGGAGACGACGGAATGAAGCCACGGGGTTTACTCCAAACCAGGCCCTCCTGGGGTATGAACCTCGAAGGCCAGGGGAGTGGGAGCTGGCAGAAGCGAACACCGAGGGTGAACTCGGTTGGGATAGAGAGGGGCAGGACGAACAAATCCGCGAAAATCAAGAAAAGTATCGGAAACGATACGCTCCTGACTCGGAAGTGGTTAGAACTTACAGGACAGGGGACAAAGTGATGTTGAGGGAACACCCATTATCAAATCAGGAAGCAGGTGTACATGCTGGCTTTGCCCCGAAGTGGTCAGGACCGTTTGAGGTATTGCTGCCTCTAGGACGGAATAGGGTTTACTTTGTAAATAAGAAAGGGAAAATTCTGAAAGTACATATTGACGACATGCGCGATGCACCACCACCTCAGATTGTTGAGGGTGAGGAGCCTCCGCTCCAATCAGAACCAAACGCGAACATTGAGACAAGTGAAACACGTCCTAGTTAGGTACAGATTACAGAACTAGTTGGTGGAGGCAGGGAATAAATAGGCGAAATGAGTATGTGCAGAGAATAAAACATTTTTTTTCTCATTTATAGCAAATAGGAAAATATATAGTTATTTTTAATAGTATTTTAGGTATTTTTCGTGTGTGTAATTATAATAATTCATCCCTCCGGAGGGGAAATGATAAGCAGAGGTAATCTTCTTCTTTTTCGTATGTAGTTGAAATTATAATTAGGATAGTTAATAGCTGGGTCGGCCTAGTACATAAGTATTTTCTTTTCTTTAGTTCTAACGTGTTTATATATGTAAACCTCATTATAGTGCATTGTCTCGAGAAGAGGGGTAAGAGGTTAGGTATTGTAATCTGAGTGGCAGTTATAGTTTGAACTACAGATACCCATTATAAATAGAGAAGGCAGGCATGTATTTTTCATTATATTTGTTTTAATGTTTGGGTGTGAATAGTTATGCTTAGGTAACATAATGTTAGGTTGTAGTAACATGACGGTAGATGATCGTCCCGTGAAAGCACGGTGAAAGAATATGCTTTCCACTGGTTTTACACGGTTTTCGAGTGTCCTGTAAAAGGCAGGAGAAACGTAAAAACCCATGTGCTGTGGAGCCACGGCGAAAGAATATGGTTTCCACTCCTTTTCTCAGGTTGGTTTTCGAGTGTCCGGTAGAAGCCCGGAGAAGCGTAAAACCCACATAGGATGTAAGATTTAGTTTAGTAGGCTAGGGAAAGATATATAACCGGAGGATTAGGTACAAGGTAGGTTAGATACAGTGTCATTTCAGTTGGGATTTGTTTTAAGAGTTATGTTTTTGTGTTTCGCGTTAGGTAGGTAGGTACGCGTCATAGTAACTAGAAAGGTACAGGCTTGGATTGGGTACGGTAGATGGGTACAAAGATGAGTGTTCTTTAGCAACCTGGTCCAGGACAGTTGATGGTGGATTTGTCGGTGCGTCAATGTGATAGTGAGTGGAAAGGCTGAGTAGTGATAGTCTTTCGGGATTTTTATATTGATGAAGCAAAGCCCCGTGGAGGCAACAGAATGATTCGCTCTTCTGGCTCAACTCAGTGGGGAGGTGAGCAAGGCCTGGAGGCTTAGATTCATTAAATATAGGTTAGAGCTCCGTGTGGGCAACGGAAGGATTCGCTCTTCTGGCTCAACTCAGTGGGGAGGTGAGCAAGGCCGGAGACTTGGATTAGTTAAAGATAGGTCAGAGCTTCGTGTAGGCAACAAAATGATTCGCTCTTTTGGGTAGATTCAAGTGTGAGTTTACCATGGCCTGAAGCAGTGAGATGTTAGGGGTCGCTAGAGATAAGGCCGGCGACAGAGTTCAGAGTAAGGTGATGGAATTACTCGCTCTTCCAGCCTAATTTAAGTGAGAATTAGGCATACCTGAATGAGAGGAGAAAAGTTCGAGGGGTTGGAGAGTTGGTATTAGGAGACAGTTGTGAGTTTGGACCGGATGTGGGGAAAGTGATCAATTCCCAAGAGGTCGTTGTTTTGGACGCTGATAAGACAAGGAATACGGGGTGCTTAGGTTATCTGTAAGGACAGGTGAAGAAAGACACGGAAGTAAGTTTGGAAGGTATCCATCAGCATGTCGAAAAGGGGGTTGAATCGCAGTTTTTTTTTTTGTACGTACACTCAGTACAGGTTCTTATTAGTTATATTAGATCAGTGTAATTAGCGGGTACGATGGTGGTATGTAGCAGTTGGTTCATACATAAAAGAGTCACGGGCATGAGATCTTGTATAAGCGAGTTATATTCTTTACCATTTGGGATTATAACAGATAAACGTTAGCTATAACAATTGGTTGGCGCCTAGGGTAAAAAGAAGAGCCAGTATTGCTAATTATTTTTAGATGTGTATAACGATACAGTAATTAATAATGTGAAATTAGTCGATTGAGTTGGGAGGATTTGATATGGTATATTTATGACGACTGAATTTCACATTGAAAGAATATTGGGTATGTCGTAAATTAGCTTTCTTAAAAATAATAGTTGACAGTTTTTAAACAAAAGGGGTAAATTTCTGAAAACGCACTGTAACGAAAGAAAACAAATTTGGCATTGTTCCTTAATTTTTAAGAGAAACAATTGGCTGGGATATTAAAATCATTGTTCGTTTCTTTAGGACTCGTAGAAATGAGGCATGACGAACTGATGTAATATAAAAAAATCTAACTTTTTTTAAAATATTACATAATACAAAATACACTCGTTGTATTTTCGAAACAAGAGGGCTAATAAATTAGGACTTTCTAAATCTTGAGAAATCGTATGACGGGTTTGGCATTGAATATTTTTATGGACAATAGAGGAATCAAGCACATAAAAAAATAAAATGATTTTGAATAGGTTGAAATATACAATAAAGAGCGTAGTTAAAAAAAAAAATAAATAAATAAAAGGAGACTTTGGCCATTGTAATAAATTCAAAGACGAAATGGATGCACATTGCACAGCACCATTTTTAGAAACATATGCTGGACACATGTTCAGATATTAAGTATTTGGTTACGATATGGAGATAAAGAACGAAATAATTGTAGAATTAATAAATTTCTTATTGGATTAATATTAAATTTAAACTGTAGAAAAGTCGCACCCCTCTGAAGGCCGTAGGTCTTGATTCACATGTATGTAATAATTATCTATTGTAATTTTGTACAAGTTCCAATTTTTATTTCGCAAATAAAATAAGATGTAAATCTGAAGGCCGTAGGTCTTGACTCCCATGTATGTAATAAATATCTATTGTAATTTTTGTACCAGTTCCAATTTTTATTTCGCAAATAAAAGAAAAATGTAAATCTGAAGGCCGTAGGCCTTGATTCACATGTATGTAATAAATATCTATTGTAATTTTGTACAAGTTCCAATTTTTATTTCGCAAATAAAAGAAAAATGTAAATTGCTATAGGTATGCATAATTAAGTAATTGTTCCGACGGTTTAAAGTACCTAATCATATGTAATAATTTGAGTGTACCTAGATTACTGAGGAAAAATAGTATCAGTTGAGCTTTAAGTCTAAGCGTAAACTATAAATTAACTTTTGTGAAATGCCTTAATCCTCCAGTGATATAAACAATATTATAAGATTAACATATTCATGTATTTTGTAAATATAATAATTCACTAAAATTTAATAATAACTCATTATAAATTGATTAGCGTAAGAGATGAATAATTATTGTAGTAGTAATATAGGTACCTACTGTAGGTAAACATAGCTATGTTCTAGTGCTTAGGTATAGTTTGTTTATTGAATATAAATAATTATAAGTGTTCGGTATAGTCTCGTAGGTTGATGCACACCCCAAATAGATATTTAATTCGAATTTTATTTTTGTAAATCTGATATCTAGAGTAAGTTATAAATTGTATTTTCTCTTAAACTTTATTACACGTAGGTAGGTCTTTTTCTTTTTGAATGTACCGCATATTAAATGATCCTGAAATAAAATTGGTCCACAAAAATATTGAATTATGGAGAGAGCCGGACACGAAGACATGGAACGGATTGTCCATAAATCATTTGCAAGAGTGAGGTTTCGACGAATCACCGGGACACCACAGACACCCCGCCCACAAAAAATTGCCCCTAGAATGGCAAGGGGTTGGTCCCGAGATATGGGCTATATAACGCCATACAAGGCAGGCCTCAGGGCAGTTTTTGAGAGTCCGTCGGGGCAGTTTTTGAGAGTCCGTCGGGGCAGTTCTTTTTGAGAGCCCGTCGCGGCAGTTTTTTTGAGAGCCCGTCGGAGAACAGTTTTTGAGAGTCCGTCGGAGGATTGAGTATACGAAAAGAGTACTCCGGGAAGAGTTGCGAGGACGGTCGCGAAACAAGTTGAGTTTGTGAGAAGTGTAAATTGTACCTAAAGACGAAAACCGGTCAAACGAATGAACACTCCGAGCATACAGGTACTAAGACTTCACGATTACATTTAACGATGCCGACGACTAAGTGACAAAGTGATTAAAACAATTATAGTGGACAATAATCTAGTTGAGTATTGAATGAAGTGGTTCCTGGACGACCCCCAAACAGCGAGGAGGGACGACATACAAAGCTCCTGCAGGAGTGCGTAAGACAGCGCTCTAAAACGACCGAACACCGCCTTAACAACCAGTCACGCATATTATTGTAAGTCATAAATTTATTTTTCACCGACCTGCCAAGTAGTGGAGGATCGCCAGCCGACCCAGGCCAGATGGACGCTCCCGTTTTCCATAGAACCTAAGGGCGCTCAAGTGGGACCAATCAATGCTTTGTGGACCTATCATAAAATTTGCGGATTGCTTTATTGCCCTCTTCAGTTTGAAAGACTTCTTTTTGTTATATTGTTAGTTTTAAGTAGACACTTTTACTTTTTATTGTAATATGCTTTTACTATCTTTCGGGGTGTGACATCTTAGGTATTTTTTTGTGTCGTTGATTTTTTTTAAATAACCTAAATTAGTTTTCATATTTTTTTTATTTACAAATAATTATTCTCTTTGATAATTACTGATTCTATTGATTTTACATGTTTTATCTAATGATTTTCCCTTATCATTATCTTGTGTGATATCGCAGTTTGTTTTTTTATTATTTCATTTTTGTTTTATTATTGAAATAAACTAGGTTTCTTTTGGGTATAAAATTAACCGGTAATTTGATTTAAAAACCCATGCATGCATCTCCCCAAGTAAGTCACCAGAGAAAGATACCAGATTGGATATAGAGGTAGGGCGGTCTCCAGCAATTGGAGCTAGCCGAGGATCTTTTCGGAGGCCGACTACCGCCTCTCTCGGTTAGGAGATTTAGCCGAGAGGGTGAAGAGCGAGCGGACCTCCCTCCGCGCTCTGCTTTCCCTCCGTGTGAGAGGAAAGCCGGTATATCATGGTTAAACCAATTTTTAAGGAACATGCTTGATTTTTTTTCTGAAATACATAGCGGAAACAAAAACAGTTATGGGTGTATCTGATACCATCTTGCCAACAAAAAATTTAATCTCAAAATAAGGTACAATTTAAAATTTTACAAAAACTTTGAGACGATCTAAAAAAATATTCACATGAATTTTTTGTTTTAAATATTTCAAAAAAACTTGCCAAATCATCAACCTATGTAGGTACTCTGTAAATTTCAATACTCTATCTTTACGGGATCATCCCTTAAATTATTATTGTTTTAAAGCAAAAATGGCGGTGAAATTTTGGATGATTCTCCATACAAACAATAACAGATAACATTAATTTTGTGAAATTTTCTTCTCATACTTTTGTATGATATTTATATTCGTTAGCTACTGGAATTTATATTTTGGATTCATTAAAAAAATGCAGTATAGACGAATTTGTCATTTCATTAGTAATTTTATATATGCTTACAATACATACTTACATCTTGGTTGGATGGTCGAGATCGTTTTTCAACGACAATCCCGCCCAAAGACAATACTTTGTCAGTGATTTTTGTATTATACATAATATACTTTATTATTGTTTATTATACATTCGGATTCACTTTCATTTGCATTCATTTTAATTTTTGAATATTTTGAACTTAACACACCCCACATCTGACGTACAGAATTTTGGAACGTTCTTATTTTAGTTCGAACCAAAAGCAGAATACGGGGTAATGTATAAATCTGTAGTAGGTACATCGTAGTTCATAAGTTGTGCTGTAAGCATGAAATATTAATAAATATTTTAGCGACCTAATTAATCTAAATCAAAATTTTGAGTTTTTCAAGTGACAAAACAAATCGACAATGGTGAGCATTTGTAATTAGAATTATTAAATTAAATTTAAAAGCATATAAAAATAAGCTTATCTTGTGTATTATTAGTATGGTATGATTATTGTTAAAAAAACATATTGTAAATGCTTTTATTAAAAACGAATTGATACGACACTGGATAAAAACAAAATACACGCATCTGACATTGACCTCAGAATACATCGGATGTGGCTCATTCCGGATTTGCAATGATTAATTTTATTTCGTTTTTAAATCCAAACAGCTGATGCACATTGCACAATGCAATCCTAATACCATCCATGATTGTTGGGAGTGAAACTTGGACGAAAAATTTAGAAGTTGGAATAAATGCGGAAAGATAATGATTGATATAAGGTGAGGAATGACAATATTAGAAAGGAATGTGGAGTAGATGTTAGGGTAGTGACTAGAATAGAATGAAAGTGAATAGATTAAGATGGTTTGGTCATGTAGAGAGAATGTACGAAGAGAGAATGACTAAAAGGATATATAAATCTGAAAGAATGGGTGCACACAGACGACAGACGAGGCCGACATCGAATGACATGGTCCTACCATATCGGTGCTTTCTTTGGATAGGAAAGAATGGAAGTACGTACTCTCTGCCTACCCCCTTCGGGAAGCGGCGTGATAGGTAAAAAAAAAGTTTTAATCTCATTCTCAAAGGGTCTTTTATGTTATAAATCTGGTTTTGATATAAAAAGGACTTCTTACGTAATTTAATATCATGTATGCGGAGTTTTTCATCCTCTTACGAAGGCGCTCGATACAAAGCAATAAAACAAAAAGTTCTCGTATTGTTTTAAACGGGGGTCATTGATATGTTTATTTTCTGGTGTTTTTGACCTCCGCGGTTCACTTTCCTTGTTTCGTTTTGGACTTTTTCATGATCTCATACCGGGAAATGTCAAATTAATCTTACTTAATTAAATGTCAAGCTCAATCAGATTCATCCTGTTTTTTTTATATAATTTTTTTTTATATAAAATGTAGTAGCGCATGTTGAATTTATATATATTGAGATTTTGAACTGAATCATCGGTCCATGGTGTGATAATGGAACTTGGAGGATCAGATACAACCATGAACTAGAAAACCTTTACGGCGAACCCAACATTATTAGATTTATAAAAACGCATCGGCTTCGATGGATGTGGCATGTCCAGGGAACGGAGGATGACTGAACTCCAAGGAAGATTCTTAATATAAAGCCATAAGGGAGACATAGTGCGACAAGACGAGGTGAATAGATGGTGTGGAGGAGGATATCAGGACAATGAGTACGACTAACTGGAGGAGGCGGGCAATGGACAGGGAAATGGCAGAAAATTCTGGAGGAGGCCAAGGTTAACCTTGGGCTGTAGTGGCATGATGGTCCCGACCTACGAAACGCAACGGACTTCATTGATCTCACATAACCAGCACATGCCTTATAATCTAACTGATTTTTCAATTGAGACATTAAACTCAACTTAATATATCTATTGCATAATAAGATTTTATTGCTCTTCTGACATACTTGAGAATGAAATTTAATAAAAATCTTATGTGTACCTACAACACCAATACACAGAGTTCTATATACCAGTATATTACAATTTACAACACACATTAAAACAATTACTTAGTTAATTTAACTATACTTTAGGTAGGTACCTACTCGATTTGGTGTTTTGATGTGAATAATATATGAGCATAAAGCGATTTAAAAGTTTGTAGTTTTTAATAAATTTAAGATCTTTCATGACCCTTTGTTGGGTAAAAAGAGTCAACATAACGGAGTACATATGCTTAGAGGAGACCTGGAAACGAGGCATACATAATATTATTGACGATCTTCTCAGTTAAACCAAATATCGTCCACTCAATACTTTTGTAATGCCTGTGATTTCATACAACGAATCCTGGGGATGGTTCGACAGAGAAACCTTTCTATCACGAACTTTGCCACCCCGATCAACAACAGTACCTAATTCTGTATCGTTTGCTGAGCTGGCTCGATCATGTCTTCTGTATATCTTCAAAATCCGTAGAATGTGGAAGTATATTTTACACATCGGGTGGTACGAGAAGACGTAGGAGAACAAGACTCACTAGCAACGATGGAGACTATCAGGGTGCTGACTTGTGTAGAAATGACTCCCCAGGATATTAAGATGCTCGTGCATATTATGCTTCACCAACGGAGGGAACGTAAGTATGTGAAGTAGGAGGTAGGTAAGTAATCACCGGGATGGTAAACGAAAACGGGTCTGACTCGTAAGTTTTACATAGTTTTACAGTTTTAGATGTATGTAAGTAATCGATATTCGCTTAAGTGTGCACATATACCAAACGAACACAGAGCCGAATCTATATAGGAAGAGAGCATACTTTCTTTTATGGTTGATATTGAACATTGTGGAAACAATAACAAGCAAGAACTAATAATTAATGGGTGGTGACAGGTGTCCATATCCACAATAAATAAAGCACACTCTACTTCCAGCTCTGGCTCTATGTTCATTTGGTTTAAATGCTCCCCAAGAAAACCACGTCTCTTACTTTCCCTCCCGAAGTACGAGTTTTTAGGAAGGTATCTTGTATAAGTACATATAGTTAAAGTTATTAATTATTTGTAAGCATGTTTTTTATATATTTAACTAGCTTTCCCGACAGACGTTGTCCTGTAGTCCTTACGTTGTGCAACAAGAAAGTCAATAGGCAATAAAGATGAGACATTAACAAAAATGGATAAAGTCATATCCTGACACCAAATACATGACAGCAGTCGCAGTCTTTAAATTTGGTTGCTCTCTTGTTCTCAATCATTTCCAACTTTTATCTCTATATTTTTTATTATTAAATTTCTACTTGTTGCATACATGAGATTTTTCGACATGTTGAACATGTTGAGAATTCTCAAGATTAGGAGTTTCGGAGACAAACATTACCACCTAATGGCGAACGTTGTTAACGTAAACCGATCACACTAAGTCAGTGCAAGATTGCTCAGAAATGACTTAAACTATTGTTCGATAGAACGTAGCCAGGGAAAGAAAAATGAGAAAATAAAATCATGCAGTTATTTTAATTAAGCAATAATTTATTGTAAATCATCTCATTCTTATTATTGTTAAAACGCGCGTAATTTAGTTGATTTTTTCATAATCACCGCACTACTTTGACGAGACGATTCGAGTCATTCAATGACGGAGCCAATTATTAGTCCACTTGGATATGCTTTTTATTTTGCTTATTTATTACATCATGTCAGTTTTGTATGCAAAATTTATTTACCAATTTATCTAATCAATCAGTACTATAATATGTAACCTGAGACACAACTGTTAGGCGTGAGAAAAATTATATTTTATTGATCATTTTCCTACATATCGGATAGATTACAGGGAGAATGTTCACCGAGATTGAACAATTTCTTGGAATGGAATCGAAATCCGCATATAGAATTAGCAGCTTCCAACAACGCTATCCTATGATCACGAAGAGAGTCAATGAGGATCCTGTTTCGTCCACCATTCGTAGGAATCGTCCTTATTTATGGGTAGGTACCATCACAAAATATCCCAGGATGTGAAACAGCAACGCGAATGTCCATGTACCATGCTCGACCATCTCTGGTATTATTACCAGCATCAAGGCTCTAATTCACGACGTGCTACTCCTTAGGCTACTAAACACTACTTCAGCTATGTGTAAAGCAGTATAAACAAAACCATTGAAAAGAACCATAAAAATAAAGCAAAACAAAAAATAAATAAACTTCAGCGGGCCAATAATTAGACCTTGCAGGCATCTCTTGCACTACGGTCTTATATGCGTTCACGATACCCTAGGGGAAGTGGTGGGGCAAGGACTTACAGGCGAGACTAGGATTCTTCTTCACAGTCGTGTTACAACCAGCCTCGTTGCATTACCTCCCAAGTCTCATGAAGTGTCGGCATGTCTCGATTATATTTGCGCGCGTTTGTGTGTTTTCTTATATTAAATGTTTCAATTACAGTGTTGGCGCAAGATGATCGAAGCTACGTCAATTCAACGAATTATCCCTCGGACGAATTTCGGAAAAACGACAACGAAACTATTGAAATAAGCACGATGGAAAATATTACAAATAGTACATTACTTCCTGAAACGGAAGAAATTACATTTGATCCTACAACTACAGAAGAAGAAAATTTGAATGAAGACGATTTAGAAGAGGAAAGTAAAACCGAACAAGCAAGAATGGACAACATAAAAGATGGAATTTCAGAAACTAAAACAACACCGAATACTGAGGATATAACGATTTCTCCAGATTACATCGATGTTTTCACCAAATTGATTGATGGACTAGATAAAAAGGAAATTTCTCCGGATATTTACAAAATAACTCCAAATTTCATCAAAGATATCAATAGTAATGGATCAGGTTTCAAGAGTATACTCACTGATCTGTTTGAGAAAGGTTTACAAGTGACACCAAAAATTATTACTCTGGGCCAACAAAATAATACTATGCAAGTGAAGCCCAAAAGTAAAGAAAGCTACGGAGTGTCTGTGCTGTTGTCCAGTGACATATTCTCGTTACGTAGTGTTGTTGAAGATTTCGACCCAGCTTTGTGCAAGAATGAAAGCCTGAAAATGTTAAATGGACTTTTGAGAGGTGATGTCGGAGCTTTAAAAAGTAAGTTTTTTAACCTTTCCCCATCAAACTTTTACAATGAGGAATGCCTAGGCTACCACCTACATAGTTGTCAAAAATCTCGTTATTCATTCCACCTTTGTGCCTATATAGCAGTTGTGTTATCATATTTTTGAGAAGCCCAAGTCCTAATATGCCGAATCACTCGAAAACGAGTGCAGAGGTCCCGATATTTAGGAATCCTGACACTTTCTTCCCAATCGTAGGGATCAATAATTGATTTCAGGTTTATCAGATACCTAATCCTTATATTTATTCTGAAATCCCATATAGGCTATCGAAAGAATATTAACACATTTATTTATTTATTTATTTCAAGTAAAATTCATCACTCACCATAACAGATTTCTCCTTTGCGGTGAGTGATGATAAAGAATGGACAAATTCACATCTAAGTATGGAAAAGTAAAATAATTTATATATAAAAATTATTGTCCTCTCAGGGAAAATATTGCGCATATAGCATAAATGTCTTTGTGTTTTAAATGAAACGACTTTTTTCGATTGTTTTCGGCTTAATTTTATAAATGTTCTCCATACCCAATGCTTAGGTAAATAAGTTTGTTGGAAATTATAAATTCCTATAGATATCTGATTATTTTGCACAGGGCTGCAATCATTCAATTCTAACAAAATATTCAATATATAGGTACTATTCACCCCATTTTTTTTAAATATATTATTTTAACCGGAAAAAGAAATAGGTATGCATACATACGCTTAAAATTATTATTAATTAATCTATTCTCATCAAACAATTATGATTCTTAACTAAATATTTGACTCAAACATTATTTGTTTAGTAAATTAATAAACAGGTATTTGTACTAATAAATTATAAAATGAGTAATGCGACGATAAATACATAATAAATAATTAAGTACTTATTGTTATTTAACGATAAGTACCTACTTAGGTACATTTTTATAACGGCCGACTTTAAACTCGTTCTTAACGAATAAGATTATTATGTTGAAGTAAATCTTGACTTTGTCACTAGTCTATACTTATTCTTTTTTAACTGATAAGTCTCATTTACATTCTTTTGCCCTTTGCATAGTTTCAGTGCATGTATATATGATTGCTCTTTGCTCTAGACTGCAACTTCAATTATATTATAATAATATGACATTTTTATTGCAATTTATGATAATTTTGTTCCAAAATGTTTATTGTCTGCCCTCGTCCACTTTTCAGTATAGGATCCGTTCTATCTTCAATATAATTAATATTGAGATATTTCGATGTTTTGTTTTATTTCCTATACCGAAGTAAGTAGGTAATGTACCTACCTTAATACATTCCGATTTACATTTGGCAATCATCGGAAATTTGTTATAGAATTTTTAACTTTAACGAGAAATCTGTTCTCGGAGGTTGACCATTTCACGATCTTAAAACAAACGGCCGGCTAATTCACGAAAAAGTAAAGTTTAGAGCTAGTCAAATATTTGAAAATTAAAGGCACATTCTCTCAAAATAGTCGATTTTTCAGCAACAACAAGGCATGCTTTATGTCACACAACGGGTAGAAGATGTAGTTTCTGCGACAGCCTTTAAAGAGCAGTAATCTCCTCATCAATCTTCTTCCAGTTGTCAACCAGAAGTTTTCACTTGCCTCCATAATAATCATTTCTCAACCTGTGGGTTTCGCGTCTATCGTACTCGAACAACCTCAGTCTTTCTTCTGTTCTGTTCGTAAAGATTTTGACGGTCTGAAGTGTACATAAAATCATCAACACCCACAAACAATTTGTCTAGTATTACAATAATCTGTCTGTAATATCTATAACACTCGCTAACGAGTGAAGGCTTAAAATAAACCTGTCTGTTAGTTAAAGTCATTAGCATCCTATACCAATATGTAGCAATTTCATGAAAAGCTTTGTTTACTTGGGTACTCAAATGAATCGTTATACTGAAATCATTTTACCCATCAAATTTTAAAACCACTCCTATCCCCTTAGATGCGCAGACTATGTTTGTTTTTTTACTTTTCTAAATTGGTTGGCAGAGATCCTTCGGGATAAGCCCGCCCTTTTGACTGTCCAAATGTTCTTTTTGTCACCACACTGTACTTAAGCAATAAAGTTTTATTTATTTATTCATTGGTTTGATGGTAGAGATGGTAGATTTTTCATCATAATCCTACCAAAGCACAACACTTCGTCATTAGTTTTGAGTTATAGGAGTTGCTATTATTCTACATTTCAGTTTCACTTTGTTATAGATTTATTCCATTAATCTGTTGCGCTTCGTTTTTTTTCAATAAGTTGTGCTATAAGAATGAAAACATAAAAAAATAAAACGGACCTTAAAACTGTAGATTGAAATGAGGGCGAAGTTATCAAGATAGCAAAGCAAACATAGAGCGAGACTATATGGATGAACTCACATCACATGAGGATATCGGAAGCAGGCGACAAAGTAATTGTTTATCTATGGATCACCTTCAATGGCTTCAATGGACCTAGAGAGGTTATTCCTCGTTTTGAAAAAAAAACACCAAGGGGTACCCACCTGACAACTACCTACACAATAGAGAACAATCCAGGACCAATGAATCTAGAATGCAAAAAGCTCATATCTAGGGGGTTATAAAGCAACATTATTAAAAAAAACTCACGTAATTTAATATTTGGGAACAAAACTTTTTAACTTCTTGGTGGCTACAAACTGTTCTGATTTCTTCCGAAGGTACCTATTTCATTTAGAAACTCATACAATTGCTCAGAATTGCCCCTTAATTTTCTATTGAGAAGATTTTATTAATTATCTAATTATGAGTCGTTAAGAAACAAGAAATGGCCTAGGTAATTTATTCTTTAACTGAGCAGAAGATAGGGATGCGGAAGCAAGACACGAGGTTCATTACTCATTACCACTGAACGATGCAGCAATTATTACACTTCTTGATAGAAAAAAACAATAACAATGGATTAATTATTTATTGTGAAGAAATTACTCGTTATATCAGAGATTAATGTACGAACAAACTAGAAGGTTCATCGATGAGATCACAACGTTATTTTCACCCAGCGATCGACACATTTTATGAGTAATTTTTTCACGAACCTCGTGCAAATTTTACCATAGTTTTTAACTCTAATTACTAATCATTATTTACCAATTGGTTATTACACGTATTATGACGAACAAATTATTAGTTGTTAAACGAAGTTTTCCGTCCAATCTGATAGAATGTAACGAGTAGAGGATTCAAAATCTAAGATGGTTGGAAGTCAAACCCAGGATTTGTAGATGCAACCGTGAACTGAAAGACTTCAGATACGATCGCATAGTTTTCTATCCATCTAAAATATATAATTTTTTTTTGTATATAATAATTGTGAATATATATTATCTAATGAGATTTATGATTTCAACTCTAACGACGGTGAAGGATTTTTTTTACCCATCATGCCGTTTCCCGGAGGGGGTAGGCAGAAAGTACGGATTTCCATTTCTTCCTATTCAGGCAACCTCTTACGCTACATAATAATCGTAATATCCGTAACCTCTCTCGTATTCGTAATCTCACGTAATACTCGTAATATTTCGTAATAACCGTAATTCCACATAATACTTGTTATCCCTCATAATACTTGTAATATCCGTTATTCCACATAATACTTTTTAACCGTCATAATACTTGTAATATTTAGTAATATCCGTAATTCCACATAATACTTGTTATCCCTCATAATACCTGTAATCCCACATAATTCTCGTAATATCCGTAATTCCACATAATACTTGAAATATTTCGTAATACCCGTAATTCCATATAATACTTGTAATATTTCGTAATACCCGTAATTCCAAATAATACTTGTTATCCCACATAATTTTCGTAATATTTCGTAATATCCGTAACTTCTCTCGTATTCGTAATCTCACCTAATACTCGTAATATTTCGTAATACCCGTAATTCCACATAATACTTGTTATCCCTCATAATACTTGTAATATCCGTTATTCCACATAATACTTGTTATCCGTCATAATACTTGTAATATTTCGTAATATCCGTTATTCCACATAATACTTGTTATCCCTCATAATACCTGTAATTCCACATAATACTTGAAATATTTCGTAATACCCGTAATTCCACATAATACTTGTTATCCCTCATAATACTTGTAATATTTCGTAATATCCGTAATTCCACATAATACCTGTAATATTTAGTAATATCCGTAATTCCACATAATACTTGTTATCCCTCATAATACTTGTAATATTTCGTAATATCCGTAATTCCACATAATACTTGTTATCCCTCATAATACTTGTAATTTCACATAATACTTGAAATATTTCGTAATACCCGTAATTCCACATAATACTTGTCATCCCTCATAATACCTGTAATCCCACATAATTCTCGTAATATCCGTAATTCCACATAATACTTGAAATATTTCGTAATACCCGTAATTCCACATAATACTTGTTATCCCTCATAATACTTGTAATATTTCGTAATATCCGTAATTCCACATAATACTTGTTATCCCACATAATACTCGTAATATTTCGTAATATCCGTAATTCCACGTAATACTCGTACCAGTAATATATATCTTAATACCCGTAATCTCTCATAATACTCGTAATCCCTCATAATACCTACAATGACCTACATACTTTCCTTCGTATAAAATAAAAAATAAATAAAAAAATTCTGTATATCGGAAAGTGATCACCTTCATATAAATTTTTTAGAACTTATGTTTCTTTGACGGACCTTTTTCAAAATTCACATATTGTAAGTAGAAGGAGTAATTCAATAAGTCTGTAAATCAAGTTGCCCATAGCTGCACGTCCTCCGAATATGTACTCGTAACATTTCGTTTGCACGCGTGACATTTTTATGCGTCTTTTCGCAACTAGTACACCGCGCAGCCTTGACTAGCACACTCACTTGACTGACCCTTACCATACAACATTACGTATAATCTGTCCCTTCGATAAGGTTGCATAACGTACTGTAATTTCTACTTGGTGTCGCCTTGAATTTTTGCACTAAGTTATGCAACGATGAGAACTGATTTCCTTGCGACATTTTTTTTTATTTTTATCTATTTGTACCTAATTACGAAATACTAAAAATAAATGCATGTGTAACCCAGAGAGGTACCACTCTGAACTAAGCAAGTGCCTCTTTTTGTCTTTAAATAACTTTTCCGCCTGCCAATCAATTTTAGCATAATAGAAAGGAGGTGACAGGTGAGTTGAATATAAATTAATCGTCCTCCATAGTTCAGAAGTTGAGGATGAAGAAATTATTAATCGTTCTCGTCGAGGTCAAGGAAGATCCTCTAACACCGTGTTTCGTACGTTCGAATATAGAACACGGTGTGGAAGCCTAATGAAAGGCTCTTGAAGCTTCCCTACGTTCGTCGATCTGGGTCCATATTATGCATTTAGATCGCGATTCCGATCCGATTCCAATCCTAATGACGAGTGCATTATGACATTTAGATTTTTGTTGTTAAGATTGATCAAGATGATTTTTATACCTACTGAAATACCTGTAACCCCCATTTAATCGAGTCGTCCTAAGAAAATTAGACGTGACAGAAAGAATTTAAGCACAGATTTGCACTCAGCACGAAACATTAACATGTATAGGACACATTTTTTTGTTGAACTGTGAGACCTACCGCCTTCCTTGGATGTCCCACAAGTCACAACAATGTAAAAACCATAGACGTTTCCATAAGTTCTGCATTTCATTAGAACAAGTACAATTGATATTGTGTGAAATGCAGTGATAAAGATATGCAGGGATCTGCATAATGCGGATGCTTGGAAGTTTACATTGTAAATACAACAGTCCCTGTACTAGTATTATTCAAATCGTCACAAAGCATAGGTGGTAATACTCATAAATACAGGGTTACAGGAAAAATCGTACTGACTATTTAAGAACGTTATGTATTATTCAGATCATTTCTAATGGATTAGGTTCTATAATATGGTGTTCGAAACTTAACTGCTATGGAGACATTGAATATTATTTTTTTATTAAATTCCTTTATTTTTTGGCCTTTTTATCGATTTTTTTCTTGTATTAGCTCGTAGCACCTAGTGTCCTTTTTGGTGTATATAGTAAGAGGACATACCAATTAACAAAAAAGGTAAACAAAAGTTGAAACTTCTACTTAAAGCTTAAAAAGACAACTCGCCAATAATTTTGTTGTTACAAAAGTTTTCATAGATGGCGTTGGCGTCGCAGGAAATCCGTTCCAAACTAACTTTAATGTCATATTTTATATTATTTCTTATGCATATATTATTTCTTTTTAATAGCTATTCTGTTATCCGAAGCGGAGAAGTATGTAATAATAATTAACACGTAAACTGTTCGAATTACAATTCTTCGAAAATCACAATTCTCCTAATGCACAATTCTTCGAAAAAAAATATTTGACAATAGTGTGAAGAGGATCTGCCCCGGCAATTGAACTAATGATGTATTGGGGATAACAAAAAATCAAGCTCTTAAAAAGCAGCTTAGACTCAAATCAATAACAAACAGGTTTGTTAATACTGTTTCGGAACTTATTCACAGCATAATCCGTAATCCGTTTTGTAACATATAGAGGTGGGCGTTTGCGCTACATGCGGTTAACGTTGACGCGGTGAAGCTGTAAGGATAGGTATAATACAATTTTGTTTTCTTTTGATTAATGAAGTGGCTGAACTGTTACATAAGTAGATTAACGTTAGCAAGGAATGCATTTTTATGTTAGCGGTGTTGACGTGTTAAAGAATGTTAACTGTTAATATTAACTGTTAAACGTTAAAAAGCACAGCTCTAAACATAATACCAGGTACTTGCAGTTTTTATTATAAAACAATATATACTATCACGTATGACTGTTAAACGAGTCTGTGATGACGAAGGGCCACCTGCTTTAGTCGTTGTTAGACAGGACAATATTGCCATAACAGATAAGTTATTCTGCCACAATGCATGGTAGTAATGGCATATTGAGTTATATGTTACTCAGTAGTCGGAATAATTCCACCGGGCAATCAGCGTCGTCATAGCGGACTAACCTTGATAGCAGTTATTTATCTTGTACGTATTTGTCAATAATAATTATCTAAGCTAAAAGCAAGTATATAGATCAGAAATGAAAATTATTATTGCACTGTAAGTTTACAAGTAACCTGGGGGTTCCGTCGCAGACTTTCGTACTGTTCGTACTGGAAGTTGTAGATTAAGTTCGATGCTTCCTATTTCACGACATAAGCTTTGGATAGCTTACTGTGAAAGAGTCAACAAAGTGTACAGTCGATTCCGCTTAATTGGGACACATCGGGACTTGGGCATTTTGTCCCAATCAAGCGGCTGTTCCAATTAAGCGAATTTCACATTTTTATGGTTGCACTAACGATGTGGTATTAGGAGGAAGAAATTGCAGCTGTATATTTTGTAGATTATCTAAATAAGGATGTGCCGCACAATTGTCAACAAGTAGCAAAAAGTTTCTTTGTTTAAGTTTTAAATTTTGGTCCTAACGAGTAAGCCAATTTTGAAAAATTTCAGAAGTCATCCATGCATTTTTGTTTACATGGTGCTCCAGTAGTAAACCATACATTCTTAACCTCTTAAAGCATCGAGGTCTAGGACTTTTTTTACGATCAGTAGTTTTCGGTTGTCAGTACCTGATATATTTGTACACCATGTCCACAGTAATGCGGTCCATCGCCTTTTTATAACCAATGTGCTTATAGCATAACGAACCATCTGGCGTAGCACGATAATAGAGGCCAATTTCATCAGCATTGTAAATTTCATCAGCACAAAAATTCTCTAAAAAAGTAGGAATCTTAAATTTACTGTCCCAATTAAGCGGAATGTTGCCCCAATTAAACATATAAATTTACTATTAGATTCTTGGTTTGGTTTCTGTTCTTTGAGATTTGTCCCAAATAAGCGGCTGTCCGAATTCAGCGGTGTCCCAAAAGCGCAATCGACTCTAGGTATTTGTGTTCAGTTTGAGTGAAAAAAGAATTAATGACCTGAAATAGCGGCTCTACTCCTTGTCATTTAAGATTTTTTATGTCTCGTATGAGTATTAGGGTTAGCTTTCACCTCATATTTCTTCATTTCTCTAATGCAACAATCCATTCTAAAGAATGATATATTACTTACTTTACTTTTCTTTTGATAATCTAGCATATGTACAACATTTCAATCCAGACAACCTGGAACATTGGGTTCAGCGCCTAAGCCAGGTCATTGCTTCTGGTTTTGCCTTCTTATACGGCACTCTGCCACCAAAGGTCTCACTCCCTGCACAGCTACATATAACATTTTTTCTTTTAAGGCTTATCATCCACAAGGGAGGTGGCTTATGATATAACTTGTGCTATGTTAATTAATTAATAAATCCTTCCTCACCATGTCCATAATAATCTTATACGAAGGAACGGAACGAACACAGGACGAGATGAGAGGTGGAATAGCGCTCTTCTTTTACAACAGTTAGCAACCTGGACCCCTATTCTGTAGCAAGTGTAGGGTAGTCACTTGAAAAAAAGTGACTATTAGGCGATACATTTTGTATGAAAAACGTCTATATGCGATTCTCGCATTCGATACGTATAGACATTTTTCATACAAAATGTATCGCCTAATAGTCACTTTTTTCAAGTGACTACCCTACACTTGCTACAGAATAGGGGCCAGCACCCGGTTTCGGAGAATAGGTTACCTGTAGAGTCGATTGGCCAGGGAAATAATTGCCCCAACATATTATTAGTACAAGCAGAAGCAAAATGTAGAATTTAAGAGCCTGAATTTTGTTCAGTAAGGATACACGCATCAAACAGTTTGTTTACGTTTCATATTGACGCTAAAAGCTGACGTTTCAATACGTACATAAAAAAAAAATTATGCCTCGCAGATTTTTTCTGTAGAATGTCATTGTTTGATATTATCTGACGTCAATTAATACAACACAATGATTTGAAAGTATCAATGAGAGCAACAAACACTGCGTCTATTATATAAAAATGGAGAGCTATTTTCCGTGGTCATCGCATCACGCCTAAACGGTTGGACCGATTTCGCTAATTCTTTTTGTCGTGTCGGCTTTTATCAGGAGAAGGTTCTTATGAAAGAAAAAATTAAGAAAGTTGCATGGAAAATTAAAAAATTAAAGGAAACTCTATACAGGTTTTAGTAATTTTAACAATATAATTTTTATTCCTAATTTGAAAAATTGAAATTAAATTAACGTTTGACAGGAACTGTCACTTGTTTGATAGTTGGTGCAAATTGACAGAATGTGGATGAAAAATATATGATTTGAACAGATGCATCGATCTAAATTACATTGGTTTAAAGGTAATAAGCTTATCATTATACAAATTCGAATTCAATATTAGGGACACAGGACAATGCCTGTCGGGATAGCTAGTAGGTATACAATAAAAGAGTAACGTCAATGATTGCGTGCAGTTTAAGTTTGTGTTTATTTAAGGTTTCATTTTAGGCAGAAGCTATTCACAGTTGCAGGCTTTTGCCTGATATAAATAATAAACCCTACTTATTACAAAGATTAAGGTGTAAAACGACCTATTTGTAGAATACACATGGACCAGTCTAAATAAATAGTTACATAAATCAATTTGGTTAAATTGTAAACTGTGTGCTTTGATGAATTTGTCAAATAACTGTAAAATGTGTTACTATAATAGGTTGGTTTCTAACAGGCTATTCGATATTTACAAAGATAGAAATTGTTCGTATTTAAGGATGGGTATGCAGAATATTTTCCGGGTAAATGACCTACAGACCCAGATTAATTTTGTCAACTTGTACAATGCCACATTTTGCTCACCAAAATATTTTTATTTTCTTTCTTATTTTTTTTACTGACTGCAACGTTTTAAGTTAAACTCTTGCTTGGGTAGTTTACCTAATTTCTCGGATGACGACCGTGCTGAGAATGATTTATTTGGGAGTTTATGGTTTTATGGAAGATCTCGACTATGTGCATTAGACTTTAAGGAAGAAAGAAATAGCTAATTTGGCACTTAGTAACTTCATTCACAATGTTCATCATTTTTTTTATTTTTGACATACCGACAATCCCACTTTGCGGGAAATGTGCGAGAGTGCAGTGTTCACGCAACAAACAAAAGTACCTACCTACGACATTAATTTAACGAATATGTAACAACTAATGTAACAAATGTAACGTTGCATGCAACGTATCAAAATTCCATAGTACGGGGTTCGCTGTGGTTCGTGACGAACCACTATATTTATTATGGAAATTTGATACGTTGCATGCAACGTTACATTGGTTGCGTTTTCGTGCGTTTTCAGGTCTGTGCAGGCCCTAAAAATTCATTACTGATGTTTGATTTTTAAATGGAACAAACCACTACGGGCTTACGACCGTCTTCTACTGTTATTTCGAAGGCTGGCTTGGTGTGATCCCATTGTTAACAACTTTCGCCATTAGGTGGTAATGTTTAAATCTTGAAACTCCTAATCATGAGAATTTTCAACAAGTTCAACATATCAACAAACCCATGTATGCAACAAGTAGATATTTAGATAATAATTAATGAGATATAGAGCTAACAGTTGGAAATTATTAAAAAGAAGTAGAGCGACCAAATTTAAAGACTGCGACTGCTGTCATGTAGGTATTTGGTGCCAGGATATGAATATATCCATTTTTATTAATCTCTCATATTTATTGCCTATTGACTTTGTTGGTGCACGTATGACATTTGATTGTTTTTACAAAGAATGCCGATGTTATCGCAGGAAAACGTATCCAAACATGTTCACTCTCTAATAATAGTAGGATGTTTTTCTTATCTTTTGGATGTTTCTTTTTAAACAATGATAAAAGTAAAATTTTCCTTAAACTCCGCACTTTAAAATGCATGTCATAAGTATTTCGTATGATTTTAGCTGTCAGATGGTAAATTTTAAATGTCTTTCGGTAAATTTCGGTTCACTCTTATTGATACAGAACATAGAACATTTTTAGACTTTGGGAATTCTTCATTTATTTCCCGTAGGTTTCCATGGCACATTCTGACAATCGCACAAACAATCAATCAACTGATTGTTTTTCAAACAACAATTAAGATGGAAATCTTTTTGATTAACGCCACTGGCAACTTTGTTTTTGCAATAATCACATCCGTTATCCAGTGCAGATACCACTGCGACCGAAAATGCGCTGAGAGTTTCAAAAATGAAAACTCTCAGGAGCATAGCCGGGAAGACCCTCAGAGAGAGAGGTACGGGAAATATGCGAGGTCGATGACATAGTAAGATGGGGAAGGCAACGAACAAAGTTCTGGTATGCACATGTGAAGAGAATTGACTCAACCAGACTCCCTCACATGGCGTTGCACGTTGCACGGCCAACCCCATGGAAGACGGCTCCCAGGCAGACCACCAAAGAGGTGGAAGGACAGCTGGGAGTCGACCTCGCAGGAGACAATCCCCACCTATTGAATTGATGACCACAAGGTCTAAATTAAGAAGAAGAAGACATCCGTTACCTTAGTCTTGTCTGCTGAGCAGAGCCTTTTGCTTGTTTCAGGTTTCCCTCCAGTCCAAAACATCCTCATTCTTGTACATTTCTCTCAATTATGTCAATCTTACCGCATCCTTTAGTTCGCACCTTAACAATATCAGAATAATTGATCTCGGAGGGCTTTACAAGAGTTATTTATGATTATTTCCTGGTTCGAACACTTTCGGCTACAGTTTCGATGCATTACTCGTATAAGACGAACAATTTATACGCTAAGTACCTTGGTGAATAATTGTCATATACTCCTTTACTCGTTTTGATTAATAAGATTATAGTTGCATACACATTGTATTCCCTAGAAGTACATAGGTGCGCTGCATGAGACTGAAGTGATTAAAAGTCTTCGATACATTAACTCAAACACGTTCTCCCACAAACCGAAATATCGGACAGTGTTCGTCCTTCACCTGCGAGTGGAGTGTTGAATAATTAATTAAGTGACTTGCTACTGCAGTTATTGTGTTCTTAATGGTGGTGTTCTATCAATAATATTAAGTAAGATCGATTACGTATACGAGTTATTATTTTAGTCGAGAGAAGTCATTGATGTTTTTGAGATAATCAAAATAGAAAAGATTGCAAAGAAGTTTATCACCACGAGGCGGTGGCACAAGAGAAGTGCTGTGAGCGACACCAACGCAGCGGTTATTGTTTCGAAGAGACCAAAGATTGTTCAGTACTTAGTTTATGTTGAATTGGACTTCATAGAATCTTAACTACAAATATTACTGACGATCTGTGTCAGCTTAACAATAAATATACCTATTTCCGATCTACCATGTGACAATAAGAGCTTTCTGTTTTTTGCAATATTATCGATTAAGAGTGATTTGGCGAATAAAATTGATTTCGATTAAGGTTTTTACAACTTTGCCGCTCTAAGAGGTAAGATGGGCTAGGTGTATTTTTATATTGTATTTCGCATCTGAACATTTGATGTATGAAAAATCACCAAGGGTAGTCAGGAGTAACGATTATACGGGTTTGTTACCAGCCTCGGACACAGTCAATCTAAAACAGGATAAAACCCAGAAAAACAGACATATTTTTTACTCTAAATTGGAACATGTGTCCTCTTTGGGCTTCGAAGGCTTAAATGACATCATCGAAAGAGATGTTTATACTGCGTACACAAAATTTACTTAATAAAAATACGTATTCACAAGACGTTTAAATTAACTAAATGAGCTAGCATTTTTGATGAAATAACTTACCTAAATAAAACTGAATCTTGGCATCTGGACATCCTAATCCATACTCCCTTTGCACCCCAATTACGGCCATAGGGAGGCAACAAGAGCTCTCCATTGCGCTCAATCTTGCGCAATTTTTATGACCTCCTCCCACACCATGGCCAAATCGCTCAGCTCTGTTTCGAAGGAGCAGAACACGGCGTGAGAGGGTCTTCCTCGTCTTCAGGACCCTGATGGGAGGAAGAACAGCGCTCTCTTCGGCCAACTGCCATTCGACATGGTTAACACATGTCCTAGCCGAGTGCATTTCCTCTTCATAATGGTAAAAGTAATAGGCCTACGATGGGTGTACTGATGTATAGCGTCGTTCGTGATGCGGTGGTACCATCTTATATCCAAGATTCTCGTGAGGCATTTCGTTTCAAATGCGGATATCGTTTGTGCCTGGGCTTTGGTCAGGTGCCAGGACTCACGCCCATACAGGAGAGTGGGCAAAACACACGCATCACTTGCCGCTATATTACATTTAGATCGATCAATTTCTTATTTTTATTTTTGTTTAAAGACCTCCACCCAAGGTCAACTAATTTTTGAGTAAATTTCTTGTGGAATATTGCCTGATTAGGTAGGTAATGTTATTTTGGTTGAAATCACTTGATTTGTCCCGTATACTTCAACATTTTAGTTGAATATAATACAGAATTGACCTGTAGCCAAAATACATACACATTGGTTCTAAATTTTATTAAAATTATCAAATATTATAATAATTAAATATAATTATGAAACCAAAGAGTTTCTAATAAACTAAAGACATCGAAGAGTACCTACATAAAAATATATTTTTTATAACACCACAAAATATAACCATTAGCTGGCCACAAAGACATAAAAAACATAATTAGGTACCTAATAATATTTTTATATGCACTTGCTGTAGTTTTTTGAAGTCAACTTTGGAACGATTTAAATATTCTTATTTTAATTTGACTAACTTTTCGGCATGTCTGATAAAAACAATTTATTTTGAAAACCAATATTCAATTCAATTATTTTTAAGATCTTTAAAAACACAAGAGTATTGAATAACTGTTTTAATTGTTAAAACTTGATTCTAATTGATTGATTGATTGAAATGTATTATTGTTACTTGTATTTTTCACTTGTCTAATAAAAAAATAAATAAATAACACTCTTCTATACATAGATGTCAGTATAAGCATTCTCTACCAGTCAACCGGTCCCGTCCAATCTGGGACAGAATTCCAACCCCGAGTAATCATCAGATTTTCGAGAGTTTTTTAATCAGATTTACACAATGATTTGATATTAGTGCGACACTAATGGGCTGATTTTATAAAATAAAGTGTTTTTATGAAGTGAAGATATCATACATTTTTAATTTAATATAAAAAATATTAGGTGTGCGTATGTGTAACTGTGAAAACTTCTTGGCCGATTTGGCTTACATTGGTTTTGAAATATTCGCTTAACTTCATGGTAGTTTCAAACGGTTACAAAAAAATTGCGAGGAAACCAGAAAAAAAACCCATTAAGTAGGTATTTAATTTTCTCAAGCAAAGTGCTTCCACCAATCAAATAATGTCACAACAATTAATAGTTTTTTTTTTGTTTTTGTAAGTGGACTGGAAATGAAGGCTCAGGATGTAGGTGGTGACGTTTACCTGGTCATCTGGTCCTAGATAAATCTATTTCTTTAATACTTGCTTAATGTTTTTTTATCCCACTACTATAAAATATAAAATTAATTTATCGCAACTAATATATTATTAAAATAATGACAATTAGTAATAATAACAATATAAAGTTTATCATCGTCCATCTTTCCCGTGTCCGCGCATAACATGCAAAGATTAATGTACAAACTGCATCCGCTATGTATCATTTTGTTATTAAAATCACAATAGGAAAATGTACCGATGCATGGACGGACGGGTGTGTTCAAAGTAAACAGTTTCTTAGAAATTCTCTACGTGAGAAAATCACAATTTTACTTAGTAGACCCTTTTTGTGGCATATCTTGGCCTTGTCTTTGTGTTTACAATACTAACGATAGATGTTTCATTATTTTCTTAGAAACAATGTACAGGGTGTCTCAGCAAGGATGCTCCTTTTAGATTTCCTGCAAGTGACAATAACATTAAATTTGGCAACAAGAATAACGTCTGCAAACAGAAGGTACTTTAGGCTCATTTTATTCATACATAATATTAACAGTGATAACAGACAACAAATGGAAATGCTGCCCAAACAGGCCAAGCCTGTACATAAAAAACAAACATCTTAACAGTTCATAAAAAAAAGAATATCCAAAGGAACAAACACGAACCCCAGCACAACCACCAACTCAACTACGTACGTCGTACAGTCCACAAACAAAGCATAACCCCACAGTCACAACACCATAATAATAAGTTTTTTTTAATGAATCTATGCTCACTCAAAGTGAACACAAATACACTCTTCGACTCTTTCACAATAAGCTTCTTAATGCTTGTGTCGTGAAAGAGGAAGATCGTCGGCACCTGATGGGATCGAACTCGCTACCGATACCTAATAGTACGAAAGGCGGCGTCGTAACCGCTAGACTACCAACCACCTCAGTTGTATTTAGTAGTAGTAGGTACATAGTAATTAAATGTAGCAAGCAAATTTGTTTTTCTGTGGATGAAAATTTGCTTGGACCATAACATGGTAAGATTTCATAAGGCATAAATCAGCCCAGAAGGGTTGGATTGCCAATATTAAAACAAACAAAAAACATCGTAAGAGAGGTGGTCATTCAAATTGGTTTGAACATTGAAAATGTGTTTTAATTATTAATTATTGAGAACACATTTTTTTACCTCTTTTCAACTGTTTTTATAACAACATTCAACGCATCTATCTTTTCAAGAAAGCAATGTTATATTATGATAACCTTAACATTTTTCTTACTACCATTTTGTTTTTGCTTTTCAGTGTACGATGCCAGCGCCAAATCTCCGGTGGGCCTCCTCTACGGTGACACGTATCAGTTGGGAAACTTCGACGAGTGCCTGGACGTTGGAACCAAAGACGACTCCGATATAAAAGGACAGTATTGTCTAGCTCACGTGGATCTTCCTAAGCACACTTTGCCGACCTTTAAATATGAACAGGTTATTATTGTAACACATAATAATATGCTATATTATCTGTTTAATTACTGTCATTAAAATTACATCTTATACATTGAATGATGAAGATCTGAAAAAGAGTATTGTATTGTTTTTCCTGAATCAATTTTTATGTAAAGCAAGGGGGTGGGGGGGGGGATTTCACCACCTGAACAAAGGTGGCTGTAACCTGGAAAGCTTATAGTTCACACTACTTTAGCGTCTAGCTACTGTAGCGATTAATTAAGTTACTAAAGCCAAATGTGTTGACCACCCATAATCTTATTCGAGGTTATTAGTCGAGTCAATCTATTTTAAGGCGAGTGCCGCCTTCCTCCAATCACCAATGCACTAGCTAGCATACACTTGCTAAATGTGTATGTAACTTTAACATAACAATTTTGTTCTATTTAAAGGCGAGTAGCGCCTTCCATCAATCGCCATGCACTAGCTAGCACTAAACTTGCTAAATGTGTATCTAACTTTAACACATCAATTTTGATCTATTTTAAGGCGAGTAGCGCCTTCCACCAATCACCATGCACTAGCTAGCACTTGCTAAATGTGTATCTAACTTTAACACAACAATTATTTTGTTGTATTTTAAGGCGAGAAGCGCCTTCCACCAATCACCATGCACTAGCTAGCACTTGCTAAATGTGTATCTAACTTTAACACATCAATTTTGTTCTATTTTGGCGAGTAGCGCCTTCCACCAATCACTATGCACTTGCTTAGTGTGTATGTAACTTTAACACAACAATTTTGATTCAATAGGCGAGATGAAGTTCAACAAGTTAGCTATGATTGTATAATTTTAAAAAAAAATCTAGAAATAGCGGTGTAGTAAAAAAATGTCACATATGAAATATATTATTTATTTTATTATTTCATATAGTATAGTGGGTATTAAAAAACAATGTTCTATCATTCCAAAACTATTATGGAGATTGGTCATCGACCTAGTAAGTGTACTTTTGTCGTACGAGCCAATTTCTCGCAGTCAACCGGTCTCGTCAAATCTGATGAGAAAGAATGCTAACCGCTGGTAGAGATCTCTTGAAATGAAGTCTGGCGCAAATAAAAAGACTACCAAATAAATAAAAAATAGTTAAAATGTAATGTTTATCATTAGTTGTGCTCAAGCAGTACCTAGAGTGAATAGAATAAGGCAATTAATAAGCGTATAGTTTGCTTCCTGTAGAGATATCCAAATCATAATTTCGTATTATTTTCCCTTATTGACATTTTATGCTACTGTCGATTGATTGACACACAATGACATCATAACCGAGAGAAGTGCGCCAATGATCTAATTGAAATCATTTGACAATCTCTGACGTATTGAATAAATTAGTATAACGAGTAATTTTCAAATATTATGTAGGTACACGTTGCTCTTAGCGGTTACTGTTTGCATAAAAATGTGCGAATTCTTTATAAAGAGCGTGGCATAATTGGCGATTAGTATTTCATACAAGTATTATTTAAATTCGTGCAAATATTCGGTGACACCATATTTGGCGACATAGATAATAATTATTTATTACTAGCTTTCCCGACAGACGTTGTCCTGTGTTCCTAAATATGAATATTGAATTTTAATTTGTATGGTGGTGAATTAATTATTATCATTTGACCAATGTGATTCCGAACGATGCGTCTGATGTATATTCCATCCGCATTCTGTCAATCGCACCAATTGACAATTTGTGTCAAAATGTCAAAATTGGAATTAAAATTATAAGGTAAAAAGTACTAATAAGGTTGTTTACGTAAAGTTTTCTTTAATTTTATATTTTTCCATGCATTTTTCTTAATTTTTTTCTTCTAAAAGGACATTCTCCTGAAAAAACCTACACGTCAAAAAAAGAATTACCGAAATCGGTCCAGCCGCTTAGGCGTGATGCGATGACATCCGGAAACAGCTCTCCATTTTTATATATAAGATTTTAATAATATTTTGACAATCCTTGAAAATGCAGTGGCGCGAATTTTAAAATATTATAGAATCATAGACATAGACGACAATGTGTGATTTTTAAAATGTGTATGAACCTGACATTTTAAAGGTGATAAAAATAATGTTAATTACGTTTCTAAACATTGTAATACTAGGTGTTGGCAATAAATTCATATTATTGGTGAAACAACGTTGATATTTAAAGAAAATAAAAGATATCATTGATTGACAAAATCAACATACCTAAGTACCTATATTTGGCCAAGAGATCCTCGGAAATGTATCGCGGTAGGTCTCATCCAATGAGGTCTTTCTCATCCAATAAGCGACGATGTTTTATATACCTATATCATTCTTACATAGTCTTGACTCTTACATGACATATGCTTCGAATGGAAGACAATAGACTTCCCAAAAACATCCTCTAGAGTGGACAGCGTAAAAGCATAACCTATACATACAGCCTTAAAGAGTGTTAACAGACAGGCCGACTGGGAACTGGGAGGAAGATCGTTGCCGCATATCAGGGTACCAAGATCCAGCCGACAAGGCGGAATACCCATGGTAACCCATGCTCTGAATGTAACAGAGTCTGTCTTTCAAGAATTGGCCTCTTCAGTCAAAAAAATCTTTTTTGGCCTTCTCTCCTTCTCGTATTCACGGGCAAGGGGCATTATTACTATTATTTTTAGAATGTATAAGTACGGGAGTGCTTTGTTTGTAACTATCTTATATTTTCTAATAATTGTATTTTGATTCTCATCTTAAAAATATATTTGTTTTAGAGATATGGACCTGCAGAAAAAATCACTTGGGCTGTGTGTGTGCCAGCAAGCTGTCCCGCAATCACAGTAGAGAAATATCTATCCACCCTGCTTACAAGGTCATCCATTGGAGGGAAAATCCGTGTTCCAGAAAGAAACTGCCGAAAAGTGGAGCCTGTAAAAGTGGACAACGGTGATATAGCATTCGTGTAAGTAATATGGCAATTAATATTTCTATGACCTTTTCTCGGAGATATAGGCGTTCTCAACTGCGCTTGATCATGTCTAATGTCAATGACCTCGTCTCATGTCGTGTTCAAGTCACCAAACCCTTTTTTAAACGAAATAGAATTAATGGAAGTGAAAACCCAAGATTTGTCACGAAATGCATGTGAACAACATGCACCTCGAAAGACAAAAAGGGATAATCAGCTTTTCACAGAAAACAATATGAAGATGGAAGATTTGGAAGTGATGAATTCGGCAGAAACTGTGCTACTGCACTTGCATATGGGAAGAGGCTGTGCCCATCACCAGAAGCACAGTCTCTGCCGAATTCATCACAGCGTAAAGGAGTAAACCTTCCATCTTCGAAATAGAATTAGTTGATTTAAACGTACTACGTTCTAGATCAGTGGTTCTTAAACTGGGTTCCATGGAACACCAGGGGTTCGATGATTCAGAATCGTGAGTTTAGCTAGGTACCCCTATTCTAAGTTTTATCGGAAGGTAGTCACGGAAGTAAAGTGAGTAACATGACACATTTTGTATGTATAACGTCTACACGTGTTGGAGCGGGAATCGCTTTTGTTTTTAGAAATATCCTTGTGGCGGCGCTATACACGTTTTCCATGCAAAATATATCGTGTTACTCACTTTACTTCATGATTTTTTTCTAATAATAGTTAGATAGTGATCCTAATTTAACGTAATATCTCAGCTGTTACACCGTGTGTAAAAAACTTATAACCAGTTTAATAATAGCTCCGTAATGTATTTTTCAGATCAATCGTGGGATTATTCATAATGTTCGTTCTCGCCTGCACCTTTTTCCATGTCTACCTCCACCAGCGATCCAAATCTGGTTACAAGTTTCCGAAAAGCATGAAAATGAAGGCTTTACTATCTTTTTCATTAGTGAAAAACGTAAAAAAGATCTTCAACGTGGATGTACGTAACGATTTGGGTTTGGAAGCCGTGTCTGGGATCAAAGTGGTTTCAATGCTCATCATTCTGGCAGGTCACACCATATTGCATCTTGTCACCGGACCAGTGACTAACACCATATTTTATGACGAGGTAAAGCAAAACATTTCATATATAATTATATGTAGAGTAATTGCTGTATGACCGCTTAATTAACTATTTTAATATCTAAAGGACCAGTCTGGTTCTAGTAGGTACCTACATGTATAATTACACGTTCATAGCGTAATTATATGTACAGCTTATATCATACCTACAAAAGAATATTCTCATATATCTAACAAACAATCTTACGCCACGTGGTTTTCTCACCATTCAAGAATCAATACATACAAGCTCTGTGAGTATTGTCTGTGAAAATGTCCAAAGACAGACCCAAAAGATCTCATACTAATATTCCAAGAAAATGCAGTATTTTATACTTACGGAACAGATGTTAAGTACATAAATGTTCCTAAATCTTTAAACATTTTTAACCCATTAATTGCCAGGGTAGTTTTATTTACCAAGGTAGCATCGCCAACATAACATTTTATTACACCTACGCAATATTTTGCATGCATGATATTTGGTGCAAATATGTATTTGTTTGAAGTGCCAACTATCTATTATGGTAAGATTTCATTATAATTATCATTCGATGTGCTATAATGTCACGTAAGGGGTACGATGTTAGATACCTAATAAACTGCCAACATATTCGAAATCCAAAACTGAACACACTTCTTTGTTTACAGATGATGCCTAGTGTCCAGAATGCCATATGGATATCAAATCCCCTACTGGTGGACAGTTTCTTGCTTCTCAGCGCATTTTTGTTCAGCCGCCTTCTTCTTCTGGAGTATGAGAAGAGGAATGGGAATGTTAGTGTGATACCCATCTATATCATGCGATATTTGAGGTAATACTCTACCGTTTGAAGTCCTAGCTGTGTATATTTCTCTTTCCTATTTATTTATATGCAGGAACTGCAGGGTAATTTATGAAAAAGTTTATGTTTAAAACAAGTCAAAAATTTGAGAGTTGATCGGGATTTACACAAAAACGTCCGTTTTTTTTGACACTTTTACTAAATCACTTTTACTTCGCGACTCATTAACAAACGAAACTGAAAATTGAGTTTTAGTGCAGAACTAGCTTTCCCAACCTCCCATTTCCCCATTTTCCACCTGCGATGAGGCCTTAGGCAGACGCGAAAGCAATCTAGTAGTCTCTGCTAGAGGCGTTGATGATAATGTTGGGTTGTATACTTGAGTATACGTTAGGGCGGGTCGATTTGCGTTTCTTCCACTATTGCTAACGTAATAGTTATATTTTAGTGCTAAATGCTGTTTAAAATAGGTATGCAAAATATTTTTCAATTTGAAGGATATCTTCAGTCTCCGAATTGAGCTCAAAGGTTCAAAAAATTGTTAAATTTATCATATTTTGAAGCAGGTATAAATAAATTAAAAATATGTTTAACATAATATTTTTTAAGATTGTATGTCATAAAAATGAAGGAATAATCAGTTCTGTATGATATAAAGCATAAAAATGCAATTTTAGATAGCAACAAAGTATATAGAGTGCCGCGAAAAACCAGAGAAAATCTCATGAGATGAGAAAAGGGTTAAAAATACCAGTATTGTGATTTGATGGCCGTAAAGCCAAAGTTTTAGGCTAGTGATTAGAAAAAGTGGTATAAAATACAGATGAACAATAATAATTAAGAGAGTGTTAAAGGAAACTGATTCTAAATTGATGGAAAATTCAGAAAACCGAAACCGATAGAGAGATCGATTACAGATTTCTTTTCAAAAAGCAATATTTCCACCATCAGACGACAAGTACCTAAAAGATGAAATGAAATATTGCTGTTGATAGTTTCGGCCGAGAGTGCTTGGTAGTAGTTCATTTTCACTTATGTAAAAATAAATAAGGAGTCTTCAGTTTGTGCTACTACGAATTACTTTATTTCCATAAACATGTTTTCGGGAGCGACTACTCCCTTCCTCAGATGGACAAAGACTAATATAAGTGAATATGATTTAACTAATTTGTAAAATATCTCATATTCATTTAGATTATTCTTTAGTCTTTGTCCATCCGAGGAAGGGAGTAGTCGCTCCCGAAAACATGTTTATGGAAATAAAGTAATTCGTAGTAGCACAAACTGAAGACTCCTTATTTATTTTTACATAAGTGAAAATGAACTACTACCAAGCACCCTCGGCCGAAACTATCAACAGCAATATTTCATTTGATCTTTTAGGTACTTGTCGTCTGATGTGATGAAAAAAAGTGTACGTTAATACCGAAAAACATGATTGAATAATTAGTTTGCAGGAGAAAAGACTAATAAAACCATTAGAATGAATTTTTTGCTAATTGCGAAAGATTAAATTTGCGAACGTAATCCCAATTGAATGAGTCGCCGGTAATCTAGAAAAAAACGACAAGTAACCATTATTTAGGTTTTTGTATAATATGTTGATAGCGCTTTCTCGAATCATCATACGCATTTTGACCTAATTGGAAAACAACTGGAAAAATAAAAAACAATTGATATGTTCCAGGTGATTACAACAGAAACTACTATTTTATCATTTCAAGATCTACGAAAAGATCAATTATATTTTTTCCAAATTGGCACAGTCATACCAACAGGAACATTTTCTAATTATTTAGGCAACTGAGCTCCAGGAAAAATAATCCATGTAATAATCGCTAAACTAAGCTAATAGGATTCTGCGACTGCGTTTCATTCAGAAAGTTTGATGACTTTGACTTATCTTTATTGTTAATGTTTGTGCACCAACTTACCTCGCAACTGATCCAGTTTATATTATCAGATTATCAAATCTGTTATATAAACTGTAATTACTAAAAGAAAAAGCTATCTCGCTCAAAATACACTATGTAGTAAGAGAATGAACCACTCGCCGGATAGTGAAAGCTCGAATCACCCGAAAACACGCATTTTTGATCCTTGAAGTACCGAAAGTAAATTTTGAAGCATCCTTTAACAAGAACTAAGTTATAGATAGACAGCAAAATGTAACAGAAACACCAATCGACAAGTATCCGATGAAGATCTTACGGCATTCATTACATACAATGGCGAAGATGAATAAATACAGTTTCCTGAATTTTCTTTGTCATATCCAAGGAGTTTGACGATCTGTGAAATTGTCAAAGAAGGCTCACCAACTTGATGCAGAAATTTATCATGAGAAGATTAAGTAAAAGCTTAGAAAGCAACGAGTAAAAAAGATATCAAACCCAATTTATCAAAAACAATCACTGCAAAATAACATAATTTCATAAACTTATTTTACATAAAAAATATTAAAGTTTTATTTATTATTTTTGTGTAATTAAATAAATAGAAGTATGTACTTGAATTATCTGTGGTATAATAAAATAAATTGAATAAAGAAACAAGGCCGAAATCATTTTACATGATTATTATAAAAATATCAGTTAGTATGGGATATTTTCGTCCCATACAAAACTTCAAGGTCGATTCGGAGACAGAAGATCTTATTTTTTTGTCATGAAATTTTGTAGATAGTTATAATACATCATAAGGCAACAAATTATCACTATTACATTAAGATTAGAAGCACTTTTTTAACTTCCATACTAGAACGGCCCAGCCTAGTATACGTACATAGTCTCCAAAGAAGTTTCTCGCATTTTGTAGCATTTGAAAAACCGTTTCGTTCGCGCATTATGATAAAACAATGCGTTATTTTTTTAACGACGGTCTTATTTTTTAATTCCGCGTTGCACTGAAACCGTGAAAATTGAAGAGCAAAGTAAATAGGAATAACTGCATATAGGTCGTTGGTAGTCCATGCAGTGGTATCAATCGGCGGCTTGCGTACGTACAGCGTATTGGAGGTCGTGGGGTCAAATCCCGGTGGTGCCGACCATTTCCGCTTTCATGACACATGCCTTTGCTTAGTGTGAATGATGTTAAAAGTGTATTTGTGCTCACTTCGAGTGAGCACAGATTCATTAAAAAAAACTTTGGGCCCATAATAATTAATTGAAAACTAGCGTAGACATTCAAATAACAATAACCAAGAAAAATTCAAATTTAATTAAAGAATCTCTAATTAATGTTCTTTTTTTTTAAACAAACTTGTCTGTTTATCTTTTTATAGACTGACTCCAGCTTATCTTGTGATAATTGCTTTAAATATGACATGGTTGGACAAAATGGATGATGGCCCATTATGGAACCGGACGATACAGGTTCAAAAAGAGAGATGCATCCAATCCTGGTGGACCAATCTCTTGTGTATAAACAATTATGTTAATTCTGAAAATATGGTAAGCAATTTATCCCAAATTTTATATTTAAACGTAAAGCCAGTTTAACTAAGGAAAGTTCCTTTCTGTGTAGCTTGAAGATCTCTAAACAAAACGATGTTTTTTTATAATTTTCAGTGCATGTTCCAGTCATGGTACTTGTCCGTGGACACTCAACTGTTCTTTATTGCCCCAGCATTGATCTATCCATTATGGAAGAAACCTAAATTCGGCGAATATTTCCTAGGATTGGCCATAGTAATATCTATTTTGATTCCAATTTTCGTAACATATTCTAATGGCTATGATCCTACTTTGTTACCATTTCCCAAGTTAGTATATCTTGACATGACATATTATTATATTACTGTAACTTATATATAAAGCATTGGCATGGCATATACATTACTATCTATAGGCAAACATAAATTCTTTTTTCTTTTCATAATATCTAAAAAATACCATGGGTCTACTATAAATGGCGTTTTATTGAACATAACTTGATTTTTTTTTTCAGAGAGTTTACAGACCTTATTCGAAACTTTTTCTTCCAAAATGTATACATCAAGACACATATGAGAGCCTCGCCATATTTTGCTGGTATCTTGTGCGGATATATTTTACATAAAATACAATCCACAGGGTAAGGACATCATATAAAAATATTAATAAAAGTACTCAATATTTCTCACAAGTAGAAGAAATTAAAACCATAATTATTGACATCCATGAAATGTAAAATTTGTCTTTTATAATGAGTGTTTCAAAATGAAATAATATGCCTGGATACATATGCAAAAACAACAACACTCCCTTTTACATATGCAAACCTATTAAATAAAAAAAATACTCATTCCTTGTCGAAGTGGCCTTATTTATATCGACCACAACAGGACATTAATTTAACATTTGTACATTATTATATATTTCCATGTATGTATTTAGAATAACCTATAATAGTTATCAATGCCCATTTATGAATTGCTATGTAACTAGCTGATACCTCTCTGCATGGGCTTACATGTTCAAAAGATGATTTATTTTCAAAAGATGGCCATCTCATTTACTGAACATCCCATAGTGAAATATTTTCGAGAAATTGAATAATGTGTTCTAAACATTACTACAATTAATTATAATTGAAAGGTTCATCGATGATTAAAATCAAACGTCAAGTCTGATGGTTCATGCGTGATGCAATAACATATGAAAATAAGTAGGTACATAACTTTATTATTGTGGAATATTTTTATAAACTATTTTGTTTCGTTTTCCAGATACAAGTTTGATAGAAATACTCTTTGGACATACTGGATTGTTGCCATAATATGCGGGTTAGGCTCTGTTTATTCCATCTCTTACTTCATGCAGCCAGACTACAAGTACGAAGCTTTGACATCCGCCTTATATTCCTCCCTTCATAAGGTGGCATGGTCTGTGTTCACCGGATGGCTGTTAATAGTTTGCTGTACAAAGAATTTTGGTAAATATCAATTCATTTCATATTCAATTTCAAGTCTTTCCTCTCTCCCCGCCATAACACCACATCAAATAGTCTCTGGCACCTGGTTAAACTACCTCATCGGAAAGCTCCCTTTACGCCTCTAGTCTTTTTCTCAACTACCATAGTCTTAATTATCTTTTCGAGATTTCCTGACTTACTCTGTGGAAAATCATACTAATGAAAGAGAGAAAGTAAATACCTATTAACCCATTGATGCCGACAATATTTAGGTTGCATGCCAATTACGAAATTCTACGTAGTACGATCATAATAGATACCCGAAAGGTTATTTCGCGTAAGCGACACTTTTTCTGAAATTGACCTTTGTATCTCAAGCGACGCTAAAATAATATATTCTCCGTCGATGGATGTATCGCATATGGTCACTTGCGCAAAATTTTCTGCAAGTTAAAATGTTTCAAAACCGATAAAACGACTTTTTGTTGTAACTTCTCGAATCAATTGAATATACACATGACACACAGATGCCACTACGGAGAATTTTTTATTTTGTATAGCGTGGCTAACGATAAAATGACAATTTCGGCAAAAGTATCGCATACGCTAAATGAGCCTTCAAGTGTCTATATTCCAAATACATAATAGAGAGTAATGAAATGGGTTTGGGGAGGGCAATTAATAGTGTTAGTATAACTGACAGTTAGATACCCAATAACTGACTCATAACATACACTCTCATCTACCCTTGAATAAAGTGGATGTATAAATTATGCAGAATGTATTTTATAATTTGTGTTTTTTTTTTGGGAAAAAAATAAATATTACGTAAGTAGTTGGCAATCACCAATACACAATTGCCCTGTGTTAAGATTAAGATATGTATCTGCTAGAAGTTTATTTTACAGAACTGAATAACAAATCTCATTTGTGGAATATGCTTACTATTTAGTATCAGATAAAGCAAGGAATTGTTTATTGACAAAAAAATATTTACACAATAAATAACTTTATATTCATAATTGCAGGTCCTCTTGAAAGAATATTCTCATGGAAACCATTCACACCAATTTGTAGACTCACCTACTGTGCATATCTAGTAAATGGAATAGTGGAATCACACGCATTAGGAACATTACGGAATTCGGTCCATTTAAATGTTTATAATATAGTAAGTTACACATTTACATACATAAGCGGAACAGAAAACACATACATTAAGCTTCTTCAAGTTTTCCTTTCCGCATCCATTTGTGTTATGTTGTGACAAGCAGTGGCGGATCCTGACAAGTGGAGGCCCTGAGCGGTAGAAATAAGGGGGGCCCAAAATTTTCCGTATTAATTTGATTTAGAATTTCTCTTTCAATAAACAATATTGCCGTATAGTGCCATTAGTTTTTTTTTCTCCATTTTCTTCCGCAATCAACCAAAAGTGTTAAAACTCATCTTCGCATATTATAACTACGTCAATGTCATCCCTGAAAAATATACATTGACAAGAATGCTTTTAATTATTACGATTTTTTTTCTATATATAAATGTATGTAGAAGTAGAAAAATCAACCCATGTTACTTTGAATTAAGTAATATGCCAAAAACGTCTTCATCGCGCGATGACAGTATCACAAATGATTGAAAATGTACGGATGTAGTAAGCGTCGTGGACACACGTCGGTCTGCAAATACTGCAAGCCGCGCGTTGCCGCGTCGCGTAGGTACTCGCCGCTGTGTACAGTAGGCCTTTTTTCTATCTACTCATGCTCTTATGGGTTGTACTCACTTGCTCCGCGAACGTTTGACATTGCATCAATTTAATCGAAAGGTTAAGTGTATACTTGATTCGAAATGCGAACGCGAGCGGAACACATGCATCCTTTCAATAAAATTGATGTAACGATACACGTTCGCGGCGCAAGTGCGTACCGCGCTTTACGTTTGATGCAAAACGAAAAAAAATATTAAGCTTTATCATCCACTAAACTGAATTTTTGACAAAACGACGAAACATGTATGTTTTTATTTTAAAGGAAGAATCTATATATTAATTTACAGCTGTCTAACTTCATTTATCTAAGAGATATGATTGTTCAATAAAAATAACCCCTCACCATTTCATCCTTCAATAATTTTGTCTTTTGAAAACAGAATAATAATTATTCGATTACTGTTTATGAAGAAACCTTTTTTTTAAACTTCGATATTATCAGTTTTAAACATAATAGGAGCCACTTCGAAATCATCCCTTTATCATCCCTTTTAGTAAAATTTTGGAAAAATAGCCGGACACCCTATTACTCATTTCTATGGGAGAATTCATATGCCAAATCTCAAGTTCGTACTATATCTAGTTTCCGAGATAGGTATTCGTATACTTTAAAAACATTCAACCCTTTTTTTTCAAATTTTCAATTTCAAAAAAATCCTTTGTTAGTGGAAGGTTGTGTATTAAAACCTAACTGCTTTCCAAATTTCACATCTCTAAAATTAGCCGTTTGGGTTGTGCGTTGATGAGTGTGTATGTCAGTCAGCCAGGACCCTTTCCTTTTTATATTTAGATGTATTTTTATTGATTTCTGTTTTTATTTTTTTGATACTTCTGAACAAAACAATACCTTCTGAAAAGCTCTAGAATCACTTCATAATATGATTGAGATCTTACGAACCACCGCGAATCTCGTACAATGGAGTTTTGATACGTTGCATGCAACGCGACGTTGGTTACGTTATCGCGCGTGTTTAGATGTGTACATGCTATTAGTGATAGTTTATCGCAGATAACATAAAAATAATTTCCTTTTTTGTTTTATCAATTTTAAGAATTTTAAGTGATTTTTTTTCTCATTTTTTTACCCTTCACAAGCTCGGGGCCCCGATTTTTTTTCTCTTTTAATTTCGGTCCCCGATTTTTTATCTCATTTTATTTCGGGGCCCCTCACGAGCTCGGGCCCCCCCGCGGCCGCTTTGTCCGCGTACCGTTAGATCCGCCACTGGTGACAAGTGTTGCTACATGCAGCGACTTTTATGGATCCCACATTTCTTCTTTACTAGCTGTCCTGATAGACTTTTGTCCTGTCTTAACTATCAATATAGAATTCGACTTTGTATAATTATCATGGTTTAATATTCGTATGCTTTATGAAATAAGTTTATATTTTCAGAAGCATTTAGAAGGAGAGGTACATTATATAAAAGAAAAGTTGGTCATGTCGCTGAGTTTTCTTAAATTGTCTAATATTTTGCGCAAAGTTCTAAATTTTTTCTCTCATGAGAACCTTCTCCTGACGATAAAAAATACACAACAAAAACGAATTACTTGGCGAATTTTGTACAGTTTATATAAGGCTGTGGATGTCCTCAGCCCCTATTGTATCTAACGCGGAAATGTTGTCTGTCTATAGACAAAATATTTTCGGAAACTTTGATAATAAATAGTGTTTATATTAGGTATATCGTATATTGATTTAAATTTTTCAATTTTTTTTCAGTTAACTATATGTATCTCACATGTTGTGCTAACATTCAGTTGGGCGCTGTTGCTGTGTTTGCTGTTCGAATCTCCTATCCATGGATTTGAGAAGATATTATTGAAAGCGTTAGGTAATTTTTTTTTAATTACTCTATCTCACACTCTTCTCACAGTCATGTTTTCAACATAGGGAACCCCAAATTACAAAAACATTATAAGTACAGTGACCCCTAGTTTATCGTGATTAATATGGTTCGTAATATAGCGCGATAAGTGAGATTTTGCGAAATTGCATGGATAAATTCACTTAAATAATATATACTTATTATTTTTATTTATCAAATTATATGTAATTATTTGGTGCTGAATTGTCAAAATTAGCTTCTAGGAGAGAGGTTATGAGCCTTTTGCTCCACTCAATAAGGCATCAAAATCACACGGTAGCAAAAATGCTGGGAGCGTTGATGATACAATATCGATACCTGAAAGGCTATTTTAGCGTAAGCGACGCTTTTGGCAAAATTGTCATTTTAATCATAAGCGACGCTAATAAATATTCTCCGTCGATGTATCTGAATACCACGAGTAAATTCAATTAATTAATCGGGAAGATACACCAAAAAAAGTAATTAAATTGTAAGGTATAAATTAATGAAAATTGAGCGTAAGCGACCATATCCTACCCGTTTGGTGTAAAAATTGTGTGTCTAAAATTATATTTGAAATTTTCATTTCAGTTGATAATAATAAGAAACAAAGTGATGCAGGCAAAGAAACCCTTGAAGAAGTTGAAGTGAAATCATAGTGATGGCTGCTTTCCTACCAACAACAACACCAAATGGTTTAGGAATTTACATATAATGAATCTACATTTAATTTGAAAGAAATGATCATAATTTAATTTTGATTTTAAGTACGTAATCAAATATTTGTTATTTTAAGTTTATTCATTTCATGTGATCTACGAAAAGTTTTCTTACACCATAATGTCCCATATCGGCAGTGAGAATGTCATATAAACTAACTAGATCTTGACTAAAAAAAGGGTCATAATTATTAATGACTAAGAAAAGGTACAAATGAGGTTTTTAATAGAGGAGTTTTAAAGACACCTCTTAAAAAAATATTAAAATTAAATTAAAAATAATAAAGTAAATATGTATATTCAAAGTACAAAAAAAATTATTATAGTCCCATAGAACAACGTTTCATTTACGTACCTATATCGGTAAATTTTTTAAATATCTACCTAAAACGCGTTCTAAAACATAAGTAGGTATTAAGATTGGTTGTCCCTGTACACTCCCTTCAAAACTGGACAGATTTTAATAAAAATAGGTTATTTTTCAAGTTATTCAAGGATGCATTAGAATTGATTTTCCTGTGAAAGACCTGATTTTCTGGCCTTAAATGAGATCTTTATAGTGTTTTATTAAAGATGAAATTTTAATGAAATCCATAAATGTTCTTAAAATAATAAAATGCATTATCTTTCTCACTTACATTCTTTCTTGCCGATGTGGATTTTTATTTGGAATACTAACAAAAAGGAAGTTTGTAGTTTATGTTATAGGTTACTGATGTAATGAATATCCCCGCTGTGATAATATGTAATAAGTGTACGTTATTTAATTATATTTTTTTTAGATTTGTAAATTATTTTTTGTTTATTAATTGAGTTTTACAAAAGACAAATTAATATATTTTTTTACTATAAACAATAGTAAAAGAATGCTTTTTGCTGGTAATGAGATTTGTCTAACGTTCTATGGAACATCCTGCATACCTATGATAATGACAAATTACTATTTAAGTCATAAAATAATCAATCAAAAATGCTTGATACATAAAAAGTTCACAAAATATTCCACGTTTATATTTTTTTTCCTTAAAATGCAAAAAAATATCTTAGCTTGCCATTTTAGTGTTAAGTAGGTAGGTATATAATTTTCGCTAATTAAGAAAACTTGTAAATATGTACTTATAGTAACCTAGTTTAAAACTTATGTAGAAAAGAAATATGTTCGTATAGTATACCTAACTATATTATTTTTATCGGTCAACTATTAAATACATAACTAAAATATTTTACTACTAGCTGACCCGCCCGTCGAACTTCCACCTAACCCAGAATAAAAAAAATAACTTTCACTTATTACATTACCTAATTAAATACAGTTTATGACATGAAAAACTTAATTCAATCAAGCTAATAATGTATTGCATTATGTAATAATTTATTATTATTGAATAGGATGCGGGATGAAGTTCAACGGGCCATAAGTTTGTAATCAAAACAATAATTCCTCTATAGTTGCCTAGCTTTAAAAAAATCCAAGAGATGGCGGTGTAGTAGGAAATAAGTTACATATGAAGCGTGTTACGTTATTGTATACCTATATGTTGTTGGATGAATAGACTCCATTAAACCCAAATTTTACCGAATTATTATGGTAAGATAAGTACATGGAATAGCTATCAAAAAGGGGAATGCCCGTATGAGGCGTACCACGTAATCATAAGATGATAGTATTAATAGTGTACCTATCTACCTACTTGATTTTTTTCATATTTAATGGGAAGTTTTCTGGGGAGCTTCCGACAATACACACTAGGTGGCAGAACTTCTAATCAGCAGCCCGATTCACGGAAAAGTTTAAGTCTAAGTTTAGTTCGAAGTTCGAACGAAGTTCGATTCAAACTTTTGTGAATAGGGCTGCTGGTAATAATAATTATTGTAGGCGGCGACTATCTACAGTCTATGTACCTATTCACGGAGGGTTTGAATCGAACTTCGTTCGAACTTCGAACTAAACTTAGACTTAAACTTTTCCGTGAATCGGGCTGCAGGTCTATTGTCAAATTCAGTGCTGCCAACGTAGATATGTTTTTTTCAGTGATGCCAACGTTGGGAAGTTTGTTTTCCATTGTGTTGCTAAGAAGTTGTTGGTTGAGTTGCTAAGAAGTTGTTGATTTTGTTGCGCATAAATTTGAGAATAAATCTCAGGGGTGCTGTTCTGTATTTTTTAATTTGTATTTAGGTAGGTATATAAAAAAAGATGAACAATTTTATTTGTAATAGTATGTAAAAAATGTACAATGATTACTCTAAACCTATTGTAAGTTATCATGTATAATCTACATAATAATTCAGAAATGTTTGCGTGCTTTTGACAATACTTTACCGTATATGTGAACATCACGCTCAAAATACAAATGCTACGTCAGATATGAATCTGCGCAGAGCGGTGAAATTTGCTCGAGAACGTTCTAAGATACAATTGACAACGTTAACTTTAATATATTAAGAGCTATTTAAAAAACTTTATTTTTTTAGGATCTTCATACAAATTTTTCAAAAAAGACAGAAAGCCATCTTTTGGAAACAAAATTACTCATGTAAACGTTGAATAGAATCTTGGTATTACGGTATGAAAATGTTATAAAATAATTGGAGATTGATTCGTTATACATATAAATGTTATTCAAACCTTATTATTCTCAATAAATAAAGATTTAATGAAAAATTTTGGAAAAAAAAATCCTCCATTTTGAAAATTGACACATTTTAAAAAATTTATGGCCACATTTTGTGTAAAACCGTCGTAGCCATTAGATGAGTAATAATTATGTAGCTACCTTTAAAAATCATATTCAAATGCAGATAGGTATAAAATAATTTAGCAATAATTGTTGAATCATTTTATATTCAATATATTTTATATTTAATAAAGTTTCTTAAAATCATTGTTGAAAAAGATTTGCAAGTAAAATAATAAACATTGAAATTGGTATGAACATTCCATAAACAAACTTGCCGGTAAAACAGTGACCGATAAATTAGATCATTAGGTACAGTGAACTTGACAGAATCGTTGGGAGAAAAGAAATAATATCGACAATAATTGAGAATCTTTAAATGGCATTCAGGAATACTGGATTATAATCAGTGTAGTAAAACGTTTGTTTTATCCACAAAATAGTTTAGAAATATAATAGTAAATAAACTCAAAACTATGTTAGCTTATTTATCATATATTATATTATGCAAAAACAGTAATATAGAAGGTTCATTTAAAAAAGACTGATGGTATTGTTGCCGTGAAAATTTGTTTAAAAAAACAATATGCATAGAGTTTCATCGTGTCAAAAGAAGTATTCTTGAAGAAAGCAATCAATGAGAGGTATGACTTTCTTAAAACTGTCCAACGTTTGTGACAAATCATTCATCCTAGAACAAACACAAAAGATATAGGTACCTATAATGACGGATAATATCATTTCATGAATTTTTTGGGCTAGGTACACATTAATATGTAATCTAAAGTCATCTACATAATATTTTAGTCTGTTTATATTTTTGTAATGCAAAATGCCGGAGAGCGTTCTTAAATACACTTTGATGTATTTAAGTTAATATTTGTATCGAATTTTGTCACAGACAATGGTGGTAAATATTATATTGAATCTAAATCGTTATGTAGATAAACGCAAAGTATGGTAACTTATTTATCATATGTTATATTCTTTAAACAAAATACAAGAAAGATCATACCTATTGTTGTGGTAAAAAATCTTAATGATGTAGGACGATCATCGTGTTGAATGAAATATATCCTTGAAAGACAGCAAAATGCAGTGATCAGTATGTTTGGAGACATTTTCTTGACGGAACCTCCAAGGTTCCTTCAATCCAAAAGAAAACCAAAAAGACTATGGTCATCCCATCCTAGAATAAAAACAATAAATTATGGTAGATAGTTATTACATGGCCACCATTATAAAATATGAAAACTTGAATCTATAGGTACCTGTAGATATATCTCCATTATACATCCATTCTCAAAGTATGCTCATAGCCTCATGTTGATTTTTTTACACCCAACGTAAAATTTATTCCAGGACAAGAACCATTTATCACATCCATTGGGTTGTATAATATGTAAGTAATATAATTTTTGGTTGATGCTGGAAGACAAGGATTTCTATTAAAAAAAGTGTTTATTCTACATAATTTAGTAAATATTACGTAGGTAGGTACATAGGGTAATCTAAATAAATAAATATTACCAGGTACTTACTTAGAAATATATTAACAGCAGCTATCAATTAAAAAAATATTCGAATTTTGAAAATGTTTTGTTGTTTGTCAAAATATCGATGACAGCCAGTACGCCATAGATATCATTACGCCAGTACCATAGATTACCCATAAATTATTTGCGGTATTTTTTTGTGAATGAAAATTAAATCATGATATTTTTATTGAATGTTTTTTTTAATTTTCAGGTTTAGGATGTGTGAATTATAAACATTTTATATGAATTCATTTTATTGATACTTTTCTCCTTTTTAATAAATTCCGATAATAATTTAACACTAACTAAGAATATTTTTTTAGTGTGTTTTGGTTCTATGGTTCATTTGATACGTCATAAAAAATCTATGGATATGTCTAATTTTGTTTCAAACTATAAAAAAATGTAAACATTGAATTTAGATATAAAATCAATTTTTGGGGTTAATAAAACAGGTAAGCAAAGTTAATGAGTAAATATTATTTCAAATAATCGCGTAATTACAATGCAGCTAGCCAATTACATTCATTGGTTGGTGACCCAGCGGTTACAACGCCGGCTTTCGTACTGCGGACGTCGTGGTTCGATCCCAGGTGCCGACCATCTTCCTCTTTCACGACACAAGCTTTCAGTAGCTTACTGTGAAAGAGTCAAGGAGTGTATTTGTGTTCACTTTGAGTGAGCACAGATTCATTAATAAAAAAAAAAAAAAAAAAAAAAAAAAAAAAAAAAAAAATTATTTTCTGTTACTATATTTTTTTTACAGGATAGATTACAAGATATTTACAACAATATCAAGAATGAATTTCTAAAATGTACAAGTATGCATTTTATTACTGGAATAAGCAAAGCGGTAAGTCCCGTATTATTATTTGATAATTGTACATCATTTCATAATATGTTTGTGTATATAAATTCCATAATGTTTTGTTACAGATTAATTTTACGGCTTTTGTGCGTTTGACTTCTGGTGCCGACCATTTTCAACTTTTACAACACAAGCATCGTTTTGTGTGAAAGATGTCAAAAGTGTAAATTTGTTCACTTTGGGTGAGTCCAGATTCATTTGTATAAAAAAATGTGTTTTGATGAGCTATGACATGCTAGAAGCAACATCGGATTCATACATTTAGTATGATTAGAGACACATTATCGTTGAGCATTGTATTTTTATGAAAAAATAAGCTTTTGGCGTGCCACAACACAATTGTTCACAACACGTCTGTAGGCCTAGACAAAATACATTTGGCGATCGACTACAAACGAATTCTTTCACAATGTAGAGTAGGAAGAAAATTAACTGTCCACTTTTTATAAGTGTCTTTGTTTGGTTTAAATAATTGTTTATATATTCCAGAGGACAGTTAATTTTTTCGTACTATACATTGGCAAAATCTTCGTTTGTAGTCGAACGCCAATTTGAATTTCTATATTCTGTTTTTATTTATTTTTTTCTATTTTTAATCTGCTAGATCTAACAAATTATGTTATTTAATTTTACAAATTGGTAGTTGTGTTTATATTCATTGAAATATATGTAATTGAAATGAAATAAACAGAATGTTTTCATTTATTTATAACCAGAAATAAACTGAAAAAAAATTACATATTATAGTGTTTTAATTTTCTATAAAACATCTAATAATATATTATTCTCCTGAACCACTTCCAAACAATAGATAATTTTATAATGATAAAATAATTTTATATTGATTTTTTTAGTTTTAGTCAAATAATCCATCAACGACAACTTAATATAAAGGATGAGAAGTCATGGATTTAGCAAGTATATTTTCAAATAAGGTTACTGTGTTAAAATATCAAATAATGTGATATTTTAAAACAACTTACTACCTATACTATTATAGGTGATTGTACTAGCAAGTCATTTCATTTACATTTCTTAATTATAAAAGCATTGTAGTTACCTATAACTTACCAAATAATGACTTTATGACGTCAAGAGGAGCATATCAGTTTGTGAGATAGCTACATGTATGTTTGAATCATGCACTTTTCACCATGATTACAGGACATCAGATTTATAAGAAGAACCACCTACGGAGAATTTATAAATGTAAAAGTAGTCACATCTCAATGTGTTGTTATTGCACTTAAACGCAATAGATCTGTTGATGAAAAAGCTTAACGCAGGTTTGAAAATTGACGTGGGCCTTAAATTCTTCAACTGTTGCGTTATGTTTTGATGATTGGGTGCCGACTTCTTAGTTTACTTATATTTATAGACATATTCCATAGTGAGAAGCTTTACTTGAACAATTTTTTATAAGTTTTATCCACAAACAGGTTGTTGGAAGTTCGGTGGTATTAGTCAATGACTTTCGTTTGCACAGCGCACTGAAGGCTGTGGATTCAAGTCCTGGTGGTCCCGTTTGCACTTTCACAACACAACCCTTTGGTTAGTGTGAAAGATGTCAAATGTGTATTTGTGTACTTTAAGTAAGCCAAGATTCATTTTCTTAAAAAAAAATCATAAAAATCTGTACTAAAAAGTCAAAACTTTTATTAATACAGTTATATATTTTTATTTTATTCTATAAAAAATATGATTTTCAAATAAGTATGAATCCACCTTCACAATTTGTTAAATATAAGGAACAAAAAGCTGTGTTGGTACATACTTAATTGCAGAATAATAAAATCAACATTGTGGTGAGAGCCCATAGCTCACCACATATAAATTGAGCACTCTGTCTTTTTAACTATGGGGCAAGCATAGAGAATAAGTCAGCAGTCTATGATTATGACTTACAGCGCTTTCTTATTGCTGATGAGGTGTGACAAAAAAATTAAGTCCAATTAATTATAAGTACATTATGTAGGTACACCACACTTTTATAAAGCTCTGTATGTAAACTTCCATCGATCAGATTCTATAACTCCCATTATTCTACAACTTTTATTATTATTGTAAACCTGTTTTTTTTTTGTTGAAATTTAGTTGAAGTTTCTATAATCAGACCTCTTTTCCTGTAACATCGAAAAAATTCATATTATTACAGACTGATATATTCAACATTACACCGTTATTTATGGTCAATTTTAAAATGCCATTTTTTTTTTAACATTTGACCAGTACTAACTGGATTATGACTTTCTTCTCTTGCTATTTCGAATGGCTTTGTGTGATGACTTCACGTTAACAACGTTCCTTATTTAGGTGGTCAAATTGAAATCCTTGAGTATTCGACAAATTCAACAATCTGCCAAGATGCTAGCCACCGGGCCAACGGCCCGTTGCATTTATGCCTTCCATAATTCGTCTATGGAGCTGAGATTCCTAGGATTATATCTTATAATGAATGCAATGCCAAAATGTCTACAGAATTTTAAAATGTGTCAAAATTTTCTAGATATTTTCTCACAACAATAACATTTACATGTTTTGTATATCTCTTATTAATTGTCAACTCTTGGTATGACTTATATTAAGCACCTATGAGAGTTCTAATTCTCTAGAAGTACCTAAATATTTATACTCAAAATTATCATTTATTAAAAAGTTTTACCCTGTTAAATGAAGTTTATCAACTGCAAAATACCTTAGTTATTTATTATAAAAGTGTGTTTCTTTACCAATTATTGTATTGATTGTTTTATTAATGTAAGTAAAATTAATTTTTGATATCCAAACTCCCTTTACGCCCCACTTAGGGGCATAGGGATTTAATAAATTGGTGGTATAATTGCCATAGCAACTTGAAATTTTTATTATTACCCTATTCCTGTGTTATATTTTTAATAAGCAATCTACACTGATTTTTCTATTCACACGAAGGCTGGATGTGAGGTGCAGGTTCGAATCCTTGGCCACAAAATTTTTTACTATGCTCAAAATAATTAACACCCACTTCTGGTAAGAAATTTCTGGTTCCAATTCCCAGATGGGTCAGAATATTTATAGGAATTTTTTATGCAATATTTTCTTGCTGGCTATACTGACAATTTTTCATACAAAAGATTTTCAGGTACAAAATCACTGGCTCGGGTAGAGGTCTTAACACTTAAAATAATTATGTACCTACCTGTTAAATTTGATATTAAGAATAAATAAAGCTTTGTAGGTACATAATTATATTTTTGCAGAAGAACAACTAAAGCATTTACAGAAATCAAGTGTTCTATCTAAATGTACTTGAAGGGGAAGGTATAGAAAATAGATAAAAATGCTATGTTTATGACTCACCTTTGCTGCCTCCACAGCAATTCTACAAATTTCTCATACTATCTAATTATATCTACCTATTTACCAATTCAAATCTTACAGGTAATACAAACTCGATCAGTCAATCAATTCTCCATTTTTTGACCCCACTTAGGGACATACTTTATAGGTACCATATTTTATTAATCCATAAATCAGGTTCTGTAATTCACATTTTTCTCAACAAACTTCATCAACAATTTTATGGACGGGTAAAAAGGCTAGTCTACATAATAATTCAGAAATGTTTGTTTTTTTATTTGCCTTTGACAATACTTTACCGTATATGTGAACATCACGCTCAAAATACAAATGCTACGTCAGATATGAATCTGCGCAGAGCGGTGAAATTTGCTCGAGAACGTTCTAAGATACAAATTGGCAACGTTAACTTTAATATATTAAGAGCTATTTAAAAAACTTTATTTTTTTAGGATCTTCATACAAATTTTTCAAAAAAGACAGAAAGCCATCTTTTGGAAACAAAATTACTCATGTAAACGTTGAATAGAATCTTGGTATTACGGTATGAAAATGTTATAAAATAATTGGAGATTGATTCGTTATACATATAAAAGTTATTCAAATCTTATTATTCTCAATAAATAAAGATTTAATGAAAAATTTTGGAAAAAAAAATCCTCCATTTTGTAATTTGACACATTTTAAAAAATTTATGGCCACATTTTGTGTAAAACCGTCGTAGCCATTAGATGAGTAATAATTATGTAGCTACCTTTAAAAATCATATTCAAATGCAGATAGGTATAAAATAATTTAGCAATAATTGTTGAATCATTTTATATTCAATATATTTTATATTTAATAAAGTTTCTTAAAATCATTGTTGAAAAAGATTTGCAAGTAAAATAATAAACATTGAAATTGGTATGAACATTCCATAAACAAACTTGCCGGTAAAACAGTGACCGATAAATTAGATCATTAGGTACAGTGAACTTGACAGAATCGTTGGGAGAAAAGAAATAATATCGACAATAATTGAGAATCTTTAAATGGCATTCAGGAATACTGGATTATAATCAGTGTAGTAAAACGTTTGTTTTATCCACAAAATAGTTTAGAAATATAATAGTAAATAAACTCAAAACTATGTTAGCTTATTTATCATATATTATATTATGCAAAAACAGTAATATACAAGGTTCATTTAAAAAAGACTGATGGTATTGTTGCCGTGAAAATTTGTTTAAAAAAACAATATGCATAGAGTTTCATCGTGTCAAAAGAAGTATTCTTGAAGAAAGCAATCAATGAGAGGTATGACTTTCTTAAAACTGTCCAACGTTTGTGACAAATCATTCATCCTAGAACAAACACAAAAGATATAGGTACCTATAATGACGGATAATATCATTTCATGAATTTTTTGGGCTAGGTACACATTAATATGTAATCTAAAGTCATCTACATAATATTTTTGTAATGCAAAATGCCGGAGAGCGTTCTTAAATACACTTTGATGTATTTAAGTTAATATTTGTATCGAATTTTGTCACAGACAATGGTGGTAAATATTATATTGAATCTAAATCGTTATGTAGATAAACGCAAAGTATGGTAACTTATTTATCATATGTTATATTCTTTAAACAAAATACAAGAAAGATCATACCTATTGTTGTGGTAAAAAATCTTAATGATGTAGGACGATCATCGTGTTGAATGAAATATATCCTTGAAAGACAGCAAAATGCAGTGATCAGTATGTTTGGAGACATTTTCTTGACGGAACCTCCAAGGTTCCTTCAATCCAAAAGAAAACCAAAAAGACTATGGTCATCCCATCCTAGAATAAAAACAATAAATTATGGTAGATAGTTATTACATGGCCACCATTATAAAATATGAAAACTTGAATCTATAGGTACCTGTAGATATATCTCCATTATACATCCATTCTCAAAGTATGCTCATAGCCTCATGTTGATTTTTTACACCCAACGTAAAATTTATTCCAGGACAAGAACCATTTATCACATCCATTGGGTTGTATAATATGTAAGTAATATAATTTTTGGTTGATGCTGGAAGACAAGGATTTCTATTAAAAAAAGTGTTTATTCTACATAATTTAGTAAATATTACGTAGGTAGGTACATAGGGTAATCTAAATAAATAAATATTACCAGGTACTTACTTAGAAATATATTAACAGCAGCTATCAATTAAAAAAATATTCGAATTTTGAAAATGTTTTGTTGTTTGTCAAAATATCGATGACAGCCAGTACGCCATAGATATCATTACGCCAGTACCATAGATTACCCATAAATTATTTGCGGTATTTTTTTGTGAATGAAAATTAAATCATGATATTTTTATTGAATGTTTTTTTTAATTTTCAGGTTTAGGATGTGTGAATTATAAACATTTTATATGAATTCATTTTATTGATACTTTTCTCCTTTTTAATAAATTCCGATAATAATTTAACACTAACTAAGAATATTTTTTTAGTGTGTTTTGGTTCTATGGTTCATTTGATACGTCATAAAAAATCTATGGATATGTCTAATTTTGTTTCAAACTATAAAAAAATGTAAACATTGAATTTAGATATAAAATCAATTTTTGGGGTTAATAAAACAGGTAAGCAAAGTTAATGAGTAAATATTATTTCAAATAATCGCGTAATTACAATGCAGCTAGCCAATTACATTCATTTATTTTCTGTTACTATATTTTTTTTACAGGATAGATTACAAGATATTTACAACAATATCAAGAATGAATTTCTAAAATGTACAAGTATGCATTTTATTACTGGAATAAGCAAAGCGGTAAGTCCCGTATTATTATTTGATAATTGTACATCATTTCATAATATGTTTGTGTATATAAATTCCATAATGTTTTGTTACAGATTAATTTTACGGCTTTTGTGCGTTTGACTTCTGGTGCCGACCATTTTCAACTTTTACAACACAAGCATCGTTTTGTGTGAAAGATGTCAAAAGTGTAAATTTGTTCACTTTGGGTGAGTCCAGATTCATTTGTATAAAAAAATGTGTTTTGATGAGCTATGACATGCTAGAAGCAACATCGGATTCATACATTTAGTATGATTAGAGACACATTATCGTTGAGCATTGTATTTTTATGAAAAAATAAGCTTTTGGCGTGCCACAACACAATTGTTCACAACACGTCTGTAGGCCTAGACAAAATACATTTGGCGATCGACTACAAACGAATTCTTTCACAATGTAGAGTAGGAAGAAAATTAACTGTCCACTTTTTATAAGTGTCTTTGTTTGGTTTAAATAATTGTTTATATATTCCAGAGGACAGTTAATTTTTTCGTACTATACATTGGCAAAATCTTCGTTTGTAGTCGAACGCCAATTTGAATTTCTATATTCTGTTTTTATTTATTTTTTTCTATTTTTAATCTGCTAGATCTAACAAATTATGTTATTTAATTTTACAAATTGGTAGTTGTGTTTATATTCATTGAAATATATGTAATTGAAATGAAATAAACAGAATGTTTTCATTTATTTATAACCAGAAATAAACTGAAAAAAAATTACATATTATAGTGTTTTAATTTTCTATAAAACATCTAATAATATATTATTCTCCTGAACCACTTCCAAACAATAGATAATTTTATAATGATAAAATAATTTTATATTGATTTTTTTAGTTTTAGTCAAATAATCCATCAACGACAACTTAATATAAAGGATGAGAAGTCATGGATTTAGCAAGTATATTTTCAAATAAGGTTACTGTGTTAAAATATCAAATAATGTGATATTTTAAAACAACTTACTACCTATACTATTATAGGTGATTGTACTAGCAAGTCATTTCATTTACATTTCTTAATTATAAAAGCATTGTAGTTACCTATAACTTACCAAATAATGACTTTATGACGTCAAGAGGAGCATATCAGTTTGTGAGATAGCTACATGTATGTTTGAATCATGCACTTTTCACCATGATTACAGGACATCAGATTTATAAGAAGAACCACCTACGGAGAATTTATAAATGTAAAAGTAGTCACATCTCAATGTGTTGTTATTGCACTTAAACGCAATAGATCTGTTGATGAAAAAGCTTAACGCAGGTTTGAAACTTGACGTGGGCCTTAAATTCTTCAACTGTTGCGTTATGTTTTGATGATTGGGTGCCGACTTCTTAGTTTACTTATATTTATAGACATATTCCATAGTGAGAAGCTTTACTTGAACAATTTTTTATAAGTTTTATCCACAAACAGGTTGTTGGAAGTTCGGTGGTATTAGTCAATGACTTTCGTTTGCACAGCGCACTGAAGGCTGTGGATTCAAGTCCTGGTGGTCCCGTTTGCACTTTCACAACACAACCCTTTGGTTAGTGTGAAAGATGTCAAATGTGTATTTGTGTACTTTAAGTAAGCCAAGATTCATTTTCTTAAAAAAAAATCATAAAAATCTGTACTAAAAAGTCAAAACTTTTATTAATACAGTTATATATTTTTATTTTATTCTATAAAAAATATGATTTTCAAATAAGTATGAATCCACCTTCACAATTTGTTAAATATAAGGAACAAAAAGCTGTGTTGGTACATACTTAATTGCAGAATAATAAAATCAACATTGTGGTGAGAGCCCATAGCTCACCACATATAAATTGAGCACTCTGTCTTTTTAACTATGGGGCAAGCATAGAGAATAAGTCAGCAGTCTATGATTATGACTTACAGCGCTTTCTTATTGCTGATGAGGTGTGACAAAAAAATTAAGTCCAATTAATTATAAGTACATTATGTAGGTACACCACACTTTTATAAAGCTCTGTATGTAAACTTCCATCGATCAGATTCTATAACTCCCATTATTCTACAACTTTTATTATTATTGTAAACCTGTTTTTTTTTTGTTGAAATTTAGTTGAAGTTTCTATAATCAGACCTCTTTTCCTGTAACATCGAAAAAATTCATATTATTACAGACTGATATATTCAACATTACACCGTTATTTATGGTCAATTTTAAAATGCCATTTTTTTTTTAACATTTGACCAGTACTAACTGGATTATGACTTTCTTCTCTTGCTATTTCGAATGGCTTTGTGTGATGACTTCACGTTAACAACGTTCCTTATTTAGGTGGTCAAATTGAAATCCTTGAGTATTCGACAAATTCAACAATCTGCCAAGATGCTAGCCACCGGGCCAACGGCCCGTTGCATTTATGCCTTCCATAATTCGTCTATGGAGCTGAGATTCCTAGGATTATATCTTATAATGAATGCAATGCCAAAATGTCTACAGAATTTTAAAATGTGTCAAAATTTTCTAGATATTTTCTCACAACAATAACATTTACATGTTTTGTATATCTCTTATTAATTGTCAACTCTTGGTATGACTTATATTAAGCACCTATGAGAGTTCTAATTCTCTAGAAGTACCTAAATATTTATACTCAAAATTATCATTTATTAAAAAGTTTTACCCTGTTAAATGAAGTTTATCAACTGCAAAATACCTTAGTTATTTATTATAAAAGTGTGTTTCTTTACCAATTATTGTATTGATTGTTTTATTAATGTAAGTAAAATTAATTTTTGATATCCAAACTCCCTTTACGCCCCACTTAGGGGCATAGGGATTTAATAAATTGGTGGTATAATTGCCATAGCAACTTGAAATTTTTATTATTACCCTATTCCTGTGTTATATTTTTAATAAGCAATCTACACTGATTTTTCTATTCACACGAAGGCTGGATGTGAGGTGCAGGTTCGAATCCTTGGCCACAAAATTTTTTACTATGCTCAAAATAATTAACACCCACTTCTGGTAAGAAATTTCTGGTTCCAATTCCCAGATGGGTCAGAATATTTATAGGAATTTTTTATGCAATATTTTCTTGCTGGCTATACTGACAATTTTTCATACAAAAGATTTTCAGGTACAAAATCACTGGCTCGGGTAGAGGTCTTAACACTTAAAATAATTATGTACCTACCTGTTAAATTTGATATTAAGAATAAATAAAGCTTTGTAGGTACATAATTATATTTTTGCAGAAGAACAACTAAAGCATTTACAGAAATCAAGTGTTCTATCTAAATGTACTTGAAGGGGAAGGTATAGAAAATAGATAAAAATGCTATGTTTATGACTCACCTTTGCTGCCTCCACAGCAATTCTACAAATTTCTCATACTATCTAATTATATCTACCTATTTACCAATTCAAATCTTACAGGTAATACAAACTCGATCAGTCAATCAATTCTCCATTTTTTGACCCCACTTAGGGACATACTTTATAGGTACCATATTTTATTAATCCATAAATCAGGTTCTGTAATTCACATTTTTCTCAACAAACTTCATCAACAATTTTATGGACGGGTAAAAAGGCTAGTCTACATAATAATTCAGAAATGTTTGCGTGCTTTTGACAATACTTTACCGTATATGTGAACATCACGCTCAAAATACAAATGCTACGTCAGATATGAATCTGCGCAGAGCGGTGAAATTTGCTCGAGAACGTTCTAAGATACAATTGACAACGTTAACTTTAATATATTAAGAGCTATTTAAAAAACTTTATTTTTTTAGGATCTTCATACAAATTTTTCAAAAAAGACAGAAAGCCATCTTTTGGAAACAAAATTACTCATGTAAACGTTGAATAGAATCTTGGTATTACGGTATGAAAATGTTATAAAATAATTGGAGATTGATTCGTTATACATATAAATGTTATTCAAACCTTATTATTCTCAATAAATAAAGATTTAATGAAAAATTTTGGAAAAAAAAATCCTCCATTTTGAAAATTGACACATTTTAAAAAATTTATGGCCACATTTTGTGTAAAACCGTCGTAGCCATTAGATGAGTAATAATTATGTAGCTACCTTTAAAAATCATATTCAAATGCAGATAGGTATAAAATAATTTAGCAATAATTGTTGAATCATTTTATATTCAATATATTTTATATTTAATAAAGTTTCTTAAAATCATTGTTGAAAAAGATTTGCAAGTAAAATAATAAACATTGAAATTGGTATGAACATTCCATAAACAAACTTGCCGGTAAAACAGTGACCGATAAATTAGATCATTAGGTACAGTGAACTTGACAGAATCGTTGGGAGAAAAGAAATAATATCGACAATAATTGAGAATCTTTAAATGGCATTCAGGAATACTGGATTATAATCAGTGTAGTAAAACGTTTGTTTTATCCACAAAATAGTTTAGAAATATAATAGTAAATAAACTCAAAACTATGTTAGCTTATTTATCATATATTATATTATGCAAAAACAGTAATATACAAGGTTCATTTAAAAAAGACTGATGGTATTGTTGCCGTGAAAATTTGTTTAAAAAAACAATATGCGTAGAGTTTCATCATGACAAAAGAAGTATTCTTGAAGAAAGCAATCAGTGAGATGTATGATGACTTGAAGCTTTTCTTAAAACTGTCCAAGGTTTGTGACAAATCATTCATCCTAGAACAAATACAAAAGATTTAGGTACCTATAATGACAGATAACATCATTTCATGAATTTTTTATGCATACAAATTAATAAAATAACATTGAATTCAATGAAATGAAAGAATAAAATAGTCAACCGATTACGTTGTATATGATTTCATAAACTAAGTATTTCACTTTATTACATAATTTAGAATCTAAAGATATAACTTTTTAAAAGAGGTTACATACTTACATTTTTAAGAGCTTCATAATAAAACATCTAGATTTGAATGTTTTACGAATACTCATTAATATTAGGTTGTGCACTGTACAGAATGTTTTAGTCTGGAACCCCGTGCCTATAAAATACAAAATATATAATTAACATCAGAATCAAATCAAATAAAAACTATGCAATCATAGTAATGTCAGATAGAAGAGAGAATTTACATAAAGACCAAAATCATTACATATTCTACATAATTTAGTAAATATTACTTAGGTAGGTATATGGGGTAATATAAATAATTAAATATTATCAGGTACCTACCTATTTAGAAATATAACAGCACACAGCAGTTAAATAAAATAAAAAAATATTCTAATTTCAAAAATCGAATAAATGTTTTGTTGTTATGTCAAAATATTGATGACAGCCAGAGGTCCTGCCCATAGATTTTTATTTGTATAGAATTCTGTGGTCCTGCCAGGTACCATAAAATATTATTCGCGGTATTTTTATGTGAATGAAAATTAAATAATGATTATTTTTATTGAATGCTTTTTTAATTTTCAGGTTTAGGATGTGTGAATAATAAATTTTTTATTGATACTTATCTTAATTGATAGATTCTTTAATAAATTACGATTATAATATTTAACACTTATCCAGATATTTTTTAGCGTTTTCTGTGAGTTTTTTAATGTCATCAAAAATCTATGGATTAGTATGGATATTATGTCATATTTTGTTGTCAAACTATAAATGTAAACATTGAATTTTTCTACGGCTTTAGATATAAAATAAATTTTTGGGAATAATAAAACAGGTAAGCAAAGTTTATTGAGTAAATATTGTTTCAAAATAACCGCATAATTACAATGCAGCTAGCCAATTACATTAATTTATTTTGTGTAACTATATTTTTTACAGGATAGACAGATCACAATATATTTTCAACAATACAATAGCAGTGAATTTCTAAAATGTATGCATTTTATTACTAGAAAAAGCAAAATCGGTAAGTCGCGTTTTATTCTTTGATAATTGTACTTTCTCTCATTTTTGTATACCTATATTTAAATTCCATAATGTTTTGTTACAGATTAATGTTAAATAGTTCCCCCAAAACTCTAACTAGAATGAGGATAGAAGAATCAAATTATACTGGTTTTACAATACTAGATGACATTTGATAAATAAATAACTATCGGTAACAGTACCTAATTATAGTGAATTGGTTTGAATTCTGGTGCCCATCATTTCAACTTTTACAATACAAGCATTGTTTTGTGTGAAAGATGTCAAAACTGTATATGTGTTCAATTTGGGTGAGTTCAGATTCATTAATTTGTATAAAAATGTGTTTTGTTGAGCTGTGACACGCTAAAAGCAACATCGGTTTCATACATTTAGTTCATACATTATCGTTGACCATTGTGTTGTTACTTTTTGTGAAAAAATAAGCTTTTGGCGTGCCACAACACAATTAATTGTTCACAACACGTCTGTAGGCCTAGACAAAATGCATTTGGCGATCGACTACAAACAAATTCTTCGACAATATAGAGTAGGAAGAAAATTAACTATCCACTTTTTATATAAGTGTCTTTGTTTAGTTTAAATAATTTTTTTTTTTTTTTTTTTTTTTTTTTTTTATTATTCTTTTTAAAAGATACAACAGCTAATATGTGTTTTTACAGTAATAGGTAGTAACAATTTGTTTTTACATCGCCAATTAATGTATCCTATCTTATAGATTATAATACATGCTATTGAAAAGTGAAGGACGGGAACGGGTAGGAGAGGAGAGGAAGGGATACCGATGCCCGCTGTCCCCGACACAGATCACACACATTCATTCATTCATTCCTTTATACATATAGACATTCATACGTGTGCATTTATTCTACTCATACCTAATTTTTTTTTTTTTTTTTTTTATTTATTTATTTTTTTTTTTTTTTTTATTATTTATTATATTAGTTTTTTTTTATTATTATTATTTATTATATTAGTTTTTTTTATGGTTTATTATATTAGTTTTTTTTTTTTTTTTATTATAATTTTTTTTTTTTATTATTATTATTTATTATATTAGTTTTTTTTTTTTTTTTTATTATATTTTATTTTTTTTTTCCTATTATAAAAATCGCGTTATGCACCTTATACACTCACGCATCACGCAAGACGCACACACACTCATACACAATCCGCGTCGAAAGACAATTTTGCACGAGATCGCAGGGGAATTGCATTGCAGTGGGCGGGCATCGGTTTATCGTTGTAGTAACTTGTCACACATTGATTATACTAAACAGTGTACATAGCAGCAACCTGACTAGCCCGCGCGCAGTGGCCACATCGTAAGCAGTAAGCACCACTACACACAAAGAGTCGTGTACTGACCGTGGTTCGTGACGCTCCAAAAACAAAAGATGATAGTTGCACTTTATATAATGTGCCTTTTTTATGGTTCAATTTTTTTTTGTTGACAACTTCATTTTCATTCTGTGAACATTTTTTTGCTGAGGTTTCTTTTGAATGTTTTTATATTTGTTGAGAATGGATCCAGACCCGAGTCGTCCATGCAATTTCTGTTGAAGCTTCGACATGCTCTGTTAACAAATGAATTTAGGTGGTAATTTGTTCTGGATTGTTCTGTGTAGAACAGGTATCGCGTTCGCTGTCTTCTTGATGGACAATAGAACGGTAAGACACTCAACAAATAAGGACTATCAATGTTAGCATTGATGACCTTATGCAAACAACAAAGATCTATGATCAGTCTACGGGTTTCTAATGAACTAATTTTATGGTGTTGCAAGGACTGTGCATAGTTGTCGAAATGTAATCTTTTTCTGTAGTTTAGTTGTTTAACATATTTCTTTTGCACTCGCTCGATTGCGTCTATATGTGTTATATAGCTAGGGTTCCAGATAGTGCTTCCGAATTCCAACACACTTCTGATGAGTGAATTGAATAAAATCGTGAGCGAGTTTGGATCCCTGAATGACTTGGTGTTTCTTATTATGAAGCCTAGAGTTCTGAATGCCCGAGACACCATGTGTTCGTAATGCTTAGTAAAATTAAGCTCCTCATCTAAAATTATACCGAGATCACGAATTTCTGATTTATATTGGAGGATTTTGTTATTTATTTTATATGTGAAATTGAACCTCCTGCGATTTCGGGTGTACACTATTATATTACATTTTTCAATATTTAAAAACAGTTGGTTTTCGACACAGTAGTTCTGCAAGGCAATTAGATCGCTCTGCAATCCTTCACAATCTTCAATATTTCGTATTTCTTTAAAGATCTTTGCGTCGTCTGCAAAGAGTAACATTTTGGAGTGTTTTTTTGTTGATAACTAATTGTTTATATGTTCCAGTAGACAGTTAATTTTTTCGTACTATACATTGGCGAAATCTTCGTTTGTAGTCGAACGCCAATTTGAATTTGTCTACGGGGGCTGTTTCTACTGTTAAATGTGAATTTTATTTTTGACTTGCTGACCCATCGAACTTCGTCTCGCCTTTAATCAAAAGCCAATAAAATATTGCTGGGTAACATAACATAGCTAACATACATGACTACTCTTTGTAAAAAAATCAAAAGTTATGTGGTAATTATGAAACAGTTATTTCAAAAGCACCAAAACTCCCCCGTTCCATACTAACTTTAATATTATATTATTTCATACTATTTTCCATCCATTTTTAGACGTTAACAAATTGTAAAAAAGCTTGAAAAAGTACAATCAAAAATTATATTTTTAATTTTAATCATTACCTATACCACCATCTGTAGAAAAATAGGGAAAACATTGAATGTTTCTATCAAAATATCAATCTACCAGACATCTCCCTATTTCCCCCAACAGATGTCGGTGGCGATACTGATGCAAACCCGTTGAATACAAACTTTAATATTGTATTTTAGATAAGTTCTCATCGATTTATTAAATTTTTTATTAGTTATTCTGTTATATGGAGCGGAGAAGAATCCAATAAATCAAACATCGAAAAAATCTGTTCCGCCGATCTCGAGTTATAAGTGTTCGCACTAACCCGACTTTAATTTATATTAGAGATTATGGAATACAAATGCTTTTGGTAAAGAAGGTGTCGATATGATTTTCTATATTCTGTTTTTATTTTAAGTATTTTCTATTCTGTTTTTATTTTTTTTTTCTATTTTTAATCTGCTAGATCTAACAAATAATGTTATTTTATTTTACAAAATGGTAGTTGTTTTTGTGTATTATATTCATTGAAATATATGTAATTGAAATTAAATAAACAGAAAGTTTTCATTTATTTACAACCAGAAATAAACTGAAAAAAAAATACATTTTGTGTTTTAATTTTCTATAAAACATCTAATAATATATTATTCTTCTGAACCACTTCCAAACAATAGATGTTTTATAATGGTTAGTTTTATAGATATATTCCATAGTGAGTGAGAGCCTTTACTTGAACATTTTTTTATAAAGTTTAGGCACAAAGAGGTTGTTGGAAAGCCGGTGGTATCAGTTGATGACTTTCGTTTGCACAGCGCACTGAAGGCCATGGGTTCAAGTCCTGGTGGTGCCATTATCACTTTCACAACACAACCCTTTGGTTAGTATGAAAGATGTCAAAGTGTATTTGTATTCACTTAAGAAAGACCAGATTCATTTTCTTAAAAAAAATAATGAAAATCTGTATTAAAAAGTCAAAACTTTTATTAATACAGGTAGATATTTATATTTTATTCTACAAATTTTATTATTTTCAAATGAGTATGAATCCACCTGGACAATTTGTTAATTATAAGGAACATAAAAAGCTTTGTTGGTACTTAATTGCAGAATAATAGAATCAACATTGTGGTGACAGGCCATAGCTCACCACATATAAACCGAGTACTCTGTCTTATTAACTATGGGGTAAGCATAGAGAATAAGTCACTAGGTTATGATTATGACTTGCAGCGCTTTCTTCTTGCTGATGAGGTGTTACAAATAAAAAAGTACAATTAATTATATACATTATGTAGGTACACCAAACTTTCATAAAGCTCTGTATGTTAACTTCCATAGATCAGGTTCTATAACTCCCATTATTCTACAACTTTTTTTTGTGGACGGGTAAAAAAGCTAGTAATATATAAGTTGTTTAATTTGAAATAAACTAGAATGATATTTTGGAGGTTAGATTGTGAGCGACCATAAGAAGAAGAAGTAAATCGCCCCCGTTGGCAACACTGAATTTGACAATAGACCGGATTAGCAAGGGCGCCTCTAGCGGCACAAAAAGGAAAAAAAACATCCCATTAGGCCTTCTACCCGAAGTCGAGAAGGTACCTACCTACCTACTTGAATTTATCAACGATTTTCCCATTTTCTTTCTATTTGATTTTAGAGATGTGAAAAATGGGCATAAAGTGCGTGAGTTGAAATTTTTATCATCTCTAGAAATTATGATTTCGAAAAGAAAGTGTGGTGACCCTATCCTACATCTACTTGTACCGTGACAAATGACAAAAAAATAATATTATAAGTACCTACCTAGCTATGAATTATGATTGTCCCTAAGTTATTATTTGATATGTGAATAAAATTATTAAAACAATAGTTTTTTCTTGATATACCCTTTTCTTGATGTCATTTGAATAAGTACCTACATTGTAGTTATCTTCTTCTTTTCGCGCCATTTCTATGAAAATCTGTGAACACTTAAAACGATCATGTACAATCAAAAATCACTCTCAAAGATTTTTCAGCTAAAAGGCTTTTTAAAGGTATGTATCCCATAACCAGATAATATACGGTAGGTATATTTTACATTTTTTTATGAAAAAACTCAGATTTAACTATTAATAGGTATGATGAATGAACAATATGTCATGTTATGTTTTTTATGCATAACTTCTTTGAGAAATAGAAATAAAAACATATACCTACTAACCTTACCTCAAGCAAATTTGTATCAATTGACTTAGGTTATACCGATTATACCTACCTGCTGATGCTAATCAAATATTAAGCGAGAGAGTTACAGTAGGTACCAACGAAAATATAAACATTTTTTTACATTTACATAATATCTAATTAACTACCTACTGTAACTATATATATTATTAAAATTATATACCTACTATAGCCAAAGAAGCAGGCTAAATAAAAATCATAGTGGTTCGAAAACATTTCCACAATGGCCTTAAATGGATGGATAAACTACCAAAATATCCGGAAAGGTGAAGAAAGTTGACTAATAATTGAAAGGTCATTCCGACATTTTGATACCTAAAAATGTCAAATTTGGCAAAAAAGCCATTTTATAAAAACTAATTCTGCTTTTCTTATGGGTCACTTCCAAAAAAGGTTTCTGACTGAATTCGGTAAATAAGGGGCAAAATCGGTAGATCTACTGAAGAGTTGATAGTTATTATTATGGCAACGCTATTTCAGCCAATATCAAAAGATGGCGTTGTTCACTTAACGTAATGTTACCAACGAGAATCAGCTGGTCTGGTCGCCAATTAGGCTATTTTTTAGCGAACTTTCATCTTTCCGGATACCAAATTTTCGGTTGGGCTACTCTGTATACGAAAAACGGCGATATTAGGGCAAGCGCCGTTGGCAACACTGAGCTGACGAAGGTTGTTGACGGTGTATCTTAAAAATAAAGACAAAATCTATGTAAATAATTTAACTTTTAATAGACCATTAAAGGATGGCGTCATCTGACGTTTGCCGGGGGGGGGGGGGCACAATGGCGGCCATGGCGGCACACACACAACACATGCATAAGCCATAGTGATGGATAACAAAATCGCTTTGCACAGCGACCCGAACTGCGCGAATCAATAGTAATCTGAATCAGTTATCCGGCTGACTTTGGTCAGTTTTGTGATCCTTTTCAGCAATAAAACACAATAATGTTCTTTTTCTTCTAAAATACAGAAATTTTATATTGTTATTAGTTTTTACACCTTAAATATTTTATTACATAAATTTCCATGATTCTGCTCAGATTCTTGGATCTTTGTGCACAAGCGCGGTCATTCTATTAAATTCGTGCACGAAACATGTACAAACAGATCATGATCTCATACTCTAATTGACTCGTAACATCTGTAGATTCACTCTATCCGTGACCCGACAAACACACTCATACAAACTCTAAATTTTTTCATGCCGCCCCGCAAACGTCAAAATCCACGTGGCCGTTAATGGTCTACTCGAAGTAATTTACTTAAAAAGTGACTATTAAGATCATCATATTATATTATCTAACTAGAATGCCTTTTTTATCGTAAATATTTTTTTGGTCCGGGAGCGCCAGTGATCAAAAAATAGTCATCTGGATGTGCGCACAGCAAAAGCAGGAACCCGCTTTCCGGCATGCCCATTTAAATACATTATAGACAACAATTTATGAGCCGGTCGGTGCGGATCGGAATCCGCTTTCTACGTGTTCTTACCCTTATGCTATAGATAGATTTTCCAAAACCGAACATTGCGCGTAAATTTTTTTGATAGAGCCTATTTTTATATCATTGGCATATCTACAGGTAATTTACAAATTTTCAAACATACATAAATAATAAAAATTAACCAATAGGGTATTTGACACTATGAAAAATAAGATACAGATTGTGGTCATCCTGTTTGAAAATGGCCCAAGAAAGCTTATTTCTTTTATTTTACAACTTAAATAGGCTTATTTTTTATAAAAACACGTAATGAAAATCCAAATATTTCTATGGAACTAGTCACCGATGAAAACGCCTTGTGATTAGTTGTGGTCCCCGTGACGTCAAGGTGACGTCACCCCATGGTAAATGATAGTCATCAATCTCATACCAATACAGAAGTGTGACGTAAAATGCACCACGTGACTAGCGCCATTATACAAGACAGCGTTTTACGCGCGTTTTTGGATATTTAAACTTTAAACATGATTTTCATATAAAATATGGCATATCTTCAGAAAATATAAAGAGAATGTGCTTATAATGTATCGTAGAATAATTTAAAACGGTTTCTGGAAATTAGTCAAATACCCTATTAATAATAAGAATTTCATTCATTATAAAAAAAAATCATGGTGCACATTTTTTTATGGAAATGGAGACTCGTAATCATATTTCTTCTTCTTCTTCTTTTATTTTTGGCTTATCACCCCTAAATGGGGTGTTCCTGCCATGATCACACTGTTGATTATGCATTTTTATTAGTAAATAATATATTATGATATATCAAAATGGGTATTGTCAGTATGAATTATTTAATAAGATTATAATATACTATATCAATGAGTGAAATTGAGTAAAACAAAACATTGAGAAAAAATGTAAATTAAATTTTAAGTGCATTGGTCTTAATAAAAGCTACTAATGTTTTAAGAAGGGCTGTGTTGTCGGATGATAGAAGAGTCGAAACATCAGTTGGAAGTTCCACGCGGCATCTTATCAGTTCACTCATTAATGGGAATTGGTCATTAATGGGGCATTCAAAAAATATGTGATTAAGGTCCTCCGTACTACCGCACTCGCAGTACGGGGACTGAGCCACTCCTATGCGAAACAAGTGTGAGCCACAGCAACAGTGGCCCAGTCTCATTCTAATTATAGTTGATACGCCAAACTTGTTTAGCTTGATTTTTGAAAACCATGGCTTGCTCGGGATATTGGGCTGAATTCTGGCATAAGTTTTTCCTTTGAGTTTGGACGATTCTGCCCAGTTTAGCTTCCAGGCATTTGTTAGCTTGGTCTGTAGAAGGCTCCTGACATCTGATGCAGTTATTCTTGTATATAGAGGCAAACCATCCATTGCAGCCTCCTTGGCGAGTACGTCAGCGTTCTCGTTTCCACGAATCCCACAATGAGCTGGGATCCATGATAGAGTTATATGGTATCCGGCTTCTTGAAGTTGCTTTAACTTATCCCGGATCTGCACACTAATGAGATCCTCTGGGTTCTGATATGCTGGGGCGTCTAACTTGGTCAATACACTTAAAGAATCACTTAAAATAAGGAATCTCCCGCGGTCTTTGCCACTAATGTATTTCAAAGCCTCAAATATCGCGATTGATTCAGCAGTAAATATTGATGAAGCAATTGGGAGCCGGACTTTGCATATTCCACCGTCGTGGGTGAAAAATGCTGCTCCAGTTTCCCCTGACTCTAACTTGGACCCGTCAGTGTACACCACTGACCAGTCAGACCATCTTGTCCTCAAAATATTTTGAAATTCTGCTTCAGCATGAGGACCATGGTTTACACCAAGTGATAGGATAACGTTTGGTTTAAAAATTTGGATGTCAAATGGGTATGAATATAACGGTAAACTTGGTTCTTTGTGAATATTAGCAATGATTGTCTCAAGTGTTGTGAGACTGTTAATCAATAGGGGAGGGGTTTTATGCCTCCAAAAGGCAGAGTTCATCTCCATTGACAATTCCCTTAGCTTTGGAATTAATGGATGATTGGAAAATCGCGAACATCTAACAATGAATCTGTCAGAGAGAAGTTGTCGCCTAAGATTCAGTGGGGGGTCCAACGCTTCCACCTGGAGTGCATTAACCGGAGAGGACCGCATTGCACCGAGTATCAGACGTAGTCCCTGATATTGAATCTTGTCAAGCCTTCCTAAATTTTTCTTTGTTGTAGGTTCGATCAGGAATGTTGCATAGTCCATCTGACTTCTGACGTATGCATTATAAAAAAGTTTTTGTGTAATAGGGTGTGAGCCCCACCACACTCTCGACACCGCTCGCAGGGTATTCAGTCCGCTCTGACAACGGTTGGTCACTTCGGTGATGTACGTGTTCCAGGTAAGGTGACAATCCAGGGTGACTCCCAAGAATGTAACCTCCTTCACAACAGGTATGATCTCATTTTGACACCTCACCACAACGCTCGGGGTCTTTCTTTTTCTAGTAAAAAGTATGAGTTTGCATTTAGAAGGGCAAAGTTGCATACCGTGTTTTACAAGCCAAGAGTGAAGTGATTCGAGAGACTTATTTAATATATTTTGAAGTGATTGAATGTGCGGGCCGGATGAGAAGATGAAGAAATCGTCTGCATATTGTAGGATCCTAGAATGAGTGGAAATAGACTTATTGATATCATGGGTATATATATTAAACAGTAAAGGCGAGAGAACCGAACCCTGTGGCAGGCCCTTAAAGACCATACGGGAGATGAGAGTGTTAGAGTTAATATCCTCTATTTCAATAAATCTCTCTGTAAGGAGATTCAAGATATATTGAGTAAATTTGCGTGGAACACCCAGTCTTAACATTTTCTGCCCTAGGACGCCCAACAGTACATTGTCAAATGCCCCGCTCACGTCCAGGCATGCCCCCAACACATGTTCATTCCGAGAGAACGCTAATCTCACCTCGGTGACCAATAAAGAGATACTGTCCGCTGTGCCTCTGGCTCTTCTGAAACCAAACTGTGTATTGGGCATTATATGATTATTCTCCATGAACCACTCCAAACGTCTTTTAAGTAAGTGTTCGGTTACCTTAGCAAGAACCGAGGATAGGGCTATGGGTCTGTAGGAAGAATGTAAGTTTGGATCTTTACTACGTTTTAAAATTGGAACAACACGCTGTACTTTCCAGGAATGTGGGATGTGACCAGATTCAAAAGAGATATTGATGATTTTGAGAAAATAACTGAGGGATTTTTCACTAAAATGTGTGATATAACTGTAGAAGATATTATCCAACCCCGGTGTGGAGTCCTTCAGAGATGGGAGAATGGCCTGGAGCTCTCCAAGGCAAAAAGGAGCATCCATCCAACTCTTGGTTTGAAAGCTGTAAGGCAGAGTAATTTCATTTAGGCTAGGAACAGAAGGAGGAGACAATCTCTGTGTAAAACCCTCAAGCCAAGAGCTGTCAGCAGGCTGAGGAGTTTTATGGGATGTGGAATGTCGGAAAGAGTTGATTGTTCTCCAGACTAAGGTTAGCGGCGTATCCGGCGAAAGGGATTCGCAGAAACGTCTCCAACCCTGCCTTTTTTTATTTTTCAAAATGCGTTTAGTATTTGCCTGTGTCCTTTTGACTTCTAGGTAGTTTTCTAGTGTCGCATGTCGTTTGTAGTTTTTTATACTCTCTCTTCTGATACTTACTGCCTCCTCACAGTCTTTATCCCACCAGGGTGGAGGTGGAGCTTTTTTTCCTTTTTTTGTAGGTTTTTCAGGGATAGATGCATTAGCCTCTTCCCTTACCAGCTCAGCAAAAGCCTCACAGCAAGATCGGACGGACTTCGTCGTAACATCAGGAAGTTTATCAATGCCTGCATCAATTTTCTCCGAAAACATTGACCAGTTAGCTTTATTTAGCCATAGCCTAGGGGCCCTCTTCCGAGGTTTGTGTGTGTGTGAGTGACCAGCACCGCACAAGTTGGTTATAAGAATGGGATAGTGATCGCTTCCCAAGGTGTCAGCGTCAAGAACCCTCCACGTAAGTTGTGGAGCAATTTGGGGATCTGCCATGGTTAGGTCTACTGCACTCGGTTTTTGACCGTGATAACCTAATCGGGTGGGTGAGCCATCATTGAGAATACAGATGTTGAGGTTGTTCATAAGGTCAACAATGCATCTACCCATTCTGTCACAATTAGCTGAATCCCACAGAGGGTGGTGGGCATTAAAATCTCCCAATATTATGAACTTATGGGTGATTCCATGAAAGAAGTCTTCAAGCTGCTGCATACTTGGAAGATTTGAAGGAGAAATATATAAAGAAACAACTATTGTATCGTATATTTTGGCTGCAACAACATCAAATGGGCAGTTCTGGGGTTTTATGCTGAGAGGTTGGAAGGGAACTTTGTGGTGTATAAGGAGGGCAGCACCTCCCCTTCCATCTGGGCGGTCGTCGCGGAGGACATGGTAATCTGGAATCCTGAGATGTATGTACGGATTCAACCATGTCTCAGAGATTCCTGCTACGGTTACACTGTTGGATCTTAAGAGCTGTAAAAATTCATCTTTCTTATCAAAAAAACTACGACTGTTCCACTGAATCAGAGATTTCAGAGGATTCATGGGAGAAGGGGCTAATTATTTCGATCAGTTTTTTGGCGACGTAGGACGGTATATGATTTGTTTCATTGACTATAGAGATTAAGAGATTGAATAAAAGAGGGATAGAGTTTTCTTTGTATAAGGCAGTGCCATTTGGAGAAATTTCGGATTGCGGTAGCTGTCCGTTGGGAAACCAAAGAAGATGAGAATGGTCGGGTTTGTTGTTTTGAATCTGTGTACGTTGTGTGGGAGTTTTATAGAACGTTTGTCTATATGAAGTTGTAGGAGTATTGGGAATTTTGTTTGAAATTGGTTTTGTTTGTATTTGAGCAGATTTTGTAGTAAAGTTTTTGGAAGCTACGACTTCCGAAAAGGGCTTCATTGTTGGAGAGTGTCTCTTGCAAGCATCAACATAGGAAATATTTTGTTCGGCCATGGTTTTTTTGATGTTTTGTTGTCTCGTGTGTTCGGGACAGTTTCTGTTAACCGATGAATGATTTCCACCGCAGCTTAGACATCTGTAGTCAGACTCGGGAATCCCGCATCCTTCACCCAAATGTGCGTCACCGCAGAGAAAGCATCTCGGTTGTGAGCGACATACGGTCTTAGTGTGACCAAATCGACAACACTGGAAACATTGGATGGTCGGGAATATATATAGTTCCACATTGAAATGTACATTGTAAATATTTATGGATTTAGGCAGAGATTGGCCATCGAAGGTCAGAACCACCGCCTGTGAAGGTTTCCATTCCACACCTTGTGGAGACCTAGACTTAAATTTTAAGCGCCTGGTTTTAATAATTTTCCCATTATTCGGAACATTGGCGTCAATTAGTATATCATCTGTGGACCAATGTGTAGGATATCCGCGGATAAGCCCCATGCGGGTTATGTGGAAGGTGGGTATGAAGGTATCGTAAGTGGCTTTGATTACTTCCGAGACCATGAAGTTATTGGCATCATCAGCAGACTTAAATTCTACCGATAATCTGTTTCTACCGAGGGATTTGATACCTCCCCAGGCTGTAGAGATATTATTTTTGTGCAGAAATTTACCAAAATCTACATGGAATAATTGGTTGGCGTCTCTTTTGGTAACGTGTACGATATATGGCCCTTGATCCCTAAAATTATATAAACGTGTTGGTACGACACTGATGTTTCGCATATTAGTCTTGTATGGTATATCACTATCATCTTTATCATTTGTTAGGTGTCTTTTGGCCGGCAAGGTGATAAATTCTGATGGAGAAGGTACATTTTCTACGGTCAAGCCAATATCTTTGTCAGGGGGGTCCGGCGGTTTTTTATACATTATGTTTGAACAAAAATTAGTTAACCTAAAAACAAACTACTCGAACTAAGGGACAAAAGACAAACTAAACTATTTTTATTTACAATTTATTAATCTACCAGATAACTAATTACAAACGGAACACAAATAACATAAAATAATAAGAAAAACTATAATAATATCACCAAAATCCTGTGAGAAAAAAATTTCTGCTGTCAAACCACGAGTCTTTCAGCTGTCCGACAGCACAATTAGTGTTGTGTAGGTAAATATTTAACAGTTACCAAATATCGGTTTAGCACATACTAGTTTACGTAACTGTTAACGCATTCTCCGATACCTGTTAAAAATTTATCTGTTAAAGATAATGTTACTAGACCGCCATCCATAACAGATATCCACTAACTGTTACAGTACTTGTTATCCAGTACAATTCTCAACGCTGTTATCCTGTTATCGTCCTTAACTGTTAAAATTTTACCTGTTTCAACCGAAATAAAATCAGTAAAAAGTAAAGTTAGATAGGCCCATTTAAAAAAAGGTATTAAACAATAATCTTCTAATGAAGTATGTCCGATACATTACTAATGGCCACTTTGTTTAAGTGGTATTATTGCTATCAAGATTTTTTCTACACTGAAGCCAGGTACGCGGTATTCATTTGATATAGGTACCTACTTTTACTTAAGTACATTTTATTTATATGATGAAATACACGGGGAGGAAACTACCTTCACTAGGTTTACGCATTTGTTTTGTTGTGTGTGTAGTAGTAGTAGTGTGTAGCTTTAGTTCGTAACTTCTACACGAAGCGCTATCGGTAAGAACACGTAGAAAGCCGATTCCGATTCGCGCCGACCGGCTTATAGATTGTTGTCTATGGTTTCAATGTATTTAAATGGGCATGCCGGAAAGCGGGTTCCTGCTTTATCTGTGGGTGTCCCCGTTCAAACGCATAGTAACATTCTTTGCGCAGGTCGGCGCGGATCGGAATCTGCTTTCTACGTGTTCTTACCCATAGCTAGGTCTTATCATTTTTAGTGTGGTCATGCTTTTAAGCAAAGTGTGGTCATGCTAAAAATATATGGGTAGATATAACATGGATATGACGGGAAAAAAAGCTATCAATGTTGACTTATCGAGGTTCTTACTAGAATTATGTATTTAATGAACAATAAAATGACGGTATTATTTATTATAATTTACAATAATTATGTTCATTTCGCCCTTATCATCAGTGTATTTTTTACCATACATTGTAAAAACATTGAGTTAATTATTAATAGTATATATTATCTATGATGAAATACATAGATAGAAGTAAAGTTGAACAAAATTATCTAGCCACTTTTTATCTATACCTACGAATAACATATTTATTATAAAGAATTGTTTGATTTGGTTTATGAGGTGGGGGGGGGGGGCGTTAATATAAGTAGGTAAAAAAATAACATTTTAAAATAACAGATACTTCTTGGTAACAGGTTGAGTGATACCTGTTACAATGATTTACTAGTTTGGCCCATCCCTAAGCACAATTTCTAGTCTCGTAATCATATTTAAAACTTTGTCTATGGTTTAATTATTTTCCATATTCTTTACACTGGCAATTACACTGAATAAATTTTAAAATTCTCCGTAGGGCAACCCAACGTAGATTTGCTGTTTGACGTTTCGGTGATTTGTTATTTAGAACAGTTGTAGAAAGTTTCGTGTATCGTAAATTTTGGATATACGTATTTATTAATTTAATTTATATTTAGGAATAAATTTATTTCACATTATCGAAGTACGTTTCCATAATTCCGTCAATATGTTGGTGCAAAGTGCTTTGAGGTGTTCTGGAGTGATAATTGACATTTGGTGAACAAAAAACTTATTAGAGTTAGTAATATGTTTTTGGAATCATAATGTCTGACTACGAGCTTAAGTTTCAAGAAGATTTGGAAAAAGCACAAGCCTTGAGCTTGGAGAGTTTGGCTCTCGAGAAATTTCGAAGACAGAGAATAGGCGCAGGTAATTATCTTGTGAAATTTTATTGCACCCCATCATGACTAATATTGTTAATGATTATGGTATACCTTTCTTTCGTATTCCAACGTGGCCCTTCTCGTTACATTTTATTATTCTTGTTTACTTTAAACCACATTTAGACAGTACAATAATAATAAGTATAAGTATTTTCTTGAAAAAATTATGAGTTTTGGACATGTCCATGAAAATTTAAAAATGTGTGCTTTGCATTTTTAACAAAAAAAGACCTGATCAATTTTGTTATTAATGTGTTGACCCTTTGCCAATAGTGTTGTTAGTAAATAGAACACGATATAAGCCAATTATTATTGATATTTAACACAATTTATAGTACTTTGTTATGAAAACATAATACTATGTAACATTGATTGTTACATTTTGAAAGTAAAATTATTTCAGTTTATCAGTTTGTTATTTTTTATTCACTGAATAAGCTATAAAGTCGTTTTATATAAAAAAAAAATGTTACGATATTGTTTTTCCAGAAACCACTCCATTATTTCTATTCGATAGTTTTTAAGTATTCTTTTAAATTTTCTACCTATAGTTATGTATAAATACTATTTGTATTAAATTTCTGATACATATAAAGTTATACAATCCTAGAGTTCAAAGAGTTAAATTAATGTCAAATTTCATAACTGAACTAAATATCTTCGAAATACTAATACTCACTTTCTATGTCGCAAATATCAGTTTTTAAACAAAAGTAAAATATCTCGCAGAAATGAAAACGTCAACAGAAAAGCTTATAAAATTTGTTAAAAATTATTTAACAACAGTAATTTAATGGGACACCCATTCTATAAAATCAATGTCAAGTAAACAAAGTATATACACGTGCGTTGCACCGGATACGTTGTGGTGAATTTATTACATAATACTCTGTTATTTTTCACTCTGGCTTAGTATGTGCCTTGTTTTTGTTATATTCAAATGCAGCGCACTCCAAAATCTGCCCAAGAGTGGATTTATCTCAATAATTATTACTGCCATGGGTACAATATTATGTTAGGAATACGTTAGACACTATGCTCAGTAATATGCGGTAAATAATAAATGAGAACAATTCGTATCGGGTTATAAAATGTTTTAATTTTTTAAATAATACAACAACACTACTTCATCACCATGAAGAACGTATATTAATAATTCTAGAACAAAACAATAAGACTTCACAATGAAAAAAAAAATCTAATTTAGAACAAATAATAATTAAATACAATGACATTTATGCAATCTAAAATATAAAAGAAAGTCGGGTTAGTGCGAACGCTTATAACTCGAGGTTGGCTGAACAGATCTTTATGATGCTTGGTTTATCGGATTCTTCGCCGCTCCGGATAACAGAATAACTAATAAAACATAAAAAGGGATAGAAGATAAAATATTAAAATTAGTATGGAACGGATTTACTGACAAACAACGCCATCTGTAAAAATTCCAAAACAACACAATTTTTATTTACTTGACAACCATAGAGTGTCAAAACATTGGTACGTAGATTTTTGATAAAATTTCATTCAAGTTTTCAGATTTTTTTTATTAATATTCAAAGAAGTGGTTGGTGGTCTAGCGGTTACGACGCCGGTTTTCGCACTGTTTCGTGCGGAGGCCGTGCATGGGTTCGATCCCAGGTGCCGAACAACTTCCTCTTTCACGACACAAGCTTTAAGTAGCTTACTGGAAAAGAGTCAAGGAGTGAATTTGTGTTCACATAGAGTGAGCATAAATTCATTAAAAAAAATGTTTATATAAATTACAAATTAGAAATCAATTTTCATATAGTAAGGAATACAGGACAACGTCTGTCGGGAAAGCTAGTTAGGTATAAAATTCTAGAACAAAACAATAAGACTTTACAATGAAAAACAAATTCAAATTTAGAACTAATAATAATTCAATACAATGACATTTATGCAATTGAGTAGGCACCCACCTACCTATGAATTAAACAATATGGTCCCATAAGATGAGATATCTTTTCTGGTAAAGACTATTCTTTACTATGAAATATATGTTAAGGACTTTTACTTGAAAGGCAATAAGAATCCTATAAAAGAAGATATATTCAATGAACTTTAAACATTTTTGTTCATTTTCACATGTTTCATTCATATATTGACTGTTATTCTGAAATTGCAAATAGATTATTGAGTTGCGTCGACTCTGGTAGCTATGGAGTCATTTTGACAGTTCTCAATACGGGTGTAAAGTCAGACAGCCAAGACATCTTCAACCGCGCTCCACGAAGCTATCTGACATTTCGAATCCCATACAAATTCCCATACTAATGAAATTGAGTTTTTTGTTTAATTTTTTCTAACTGTAAATGACGTTTTTCAGATGTTTCTTGCCCCTTTTTGTTTTCAATACAATGATTAGCAATAATTCTATTTTTTTTGTTTCTCTAAGAAACTATTTTTTTTTTCTGGAACTGATTCCATACAAAATGTATGAAAGAGTGGAGCGTAAAGCTGTCAAATGACGTCACACTTTACACGCATATTCCGAAAGCATTTTCCCTGACTCAATAACTGTTACCGATCAATAGCTTTTCCACAAAAACAATGCCAAATTTGATCGTAACAAATAATTGAAGATTTTCTCTTCATTTTACACGTCTTTTATCTTTTAAAAAAAAACGAAACAATGGATATTTTGAAATTTTTATATATTTTTATCACAAACATAATTAAAAAAATAATACATTCAAATTTGCAAACATTTTTTTAGCTCAAATATAAGTACGGTGGCACTTAACGCCTTTTAGGTTTTTCTTAGTCCTTTGAAGATTTTTTATTCAACAGATTTAGCATTTGTGAGATTATTTCTCATTATTTTGGTTTAATTACCTAAAAAATTCTTCATTCAATAAAGTGTAATGTTTCATCTTTCCTAGCAGCATCACAAAAATACTTATCTGTTTGAGATAAAGTTGTATATAGTAGGTCAATGCCTTATCAAGAGCCAAACAAAGATGCTTCCTACAATGAGTTCTGTTATTTCATTCAGTTAGCTCACAGTTCCTGTATAGAAGTGATAACGACTTGTGATTATTTACCCAATAAGCTAGAGCTTTCATCACACAATTGCAAAAAAATATTGTAAAAATTCTACTAACATTTCTATGTTTATATACCTCTTAGATGGTGTTTCGAGGTAGACAACTTTATTATGAAAAAAATACCTAACTAAAAATAGATTTTATTTTGCATGTTTTTCAATTTATTTTCAAAAATATTATTGTGTCATTTGTGCTTAAAAATGATTTTGGGCATATGGACACCTACGGACTGGCTTAAATATAGCATAATTGGGAATGGGGTATCCAATTTTCAGCCTCTTTTTTTAACAACTGGGGCCATATATCGCCAGTAACACTGCGAATGTTGGCGTCAAGTGGTCCAAAGTCTGTGGTTTATCTGCGTAGTCGAGTGACATCACATATCCCAAAAAGAGTAATCCATCAGAATCAAGGAGGCCACTCTCTCCATGGTTATCTAAATAACTTGCTCGTATCGGCGATAGTGTCGACCCTAAAAAGAACGTAGAGTGTAGTATATTTGTCGAACTTAACTACGATTTTCAATAATTTGCACAATCTCCAAGCTTTGTTCTGAACTAAGTATTTATTGTGAATCAAATAATTGTAATCATACATCGATATAATATAGGTATTGTTTTTTTTCATTTCAAAGTTGTACATCTCTATAAAAACACCCTATATCTTATATATAAAAATGGAGAGCTATTTCCCATTGATCAAAATGATAATTAATTCATCACCATACAAATTCGAATTCAATATTCATATTTCATAACATGAATATCATAACACAGGACAACGTCTGTCGAAAAAGCTACTAATACAAGAAAAACACTGGACAAAGAAACCCCATCAACAGACTTCTCAACTACCTGTCACTTCTATAGTTGATCCTAACTTTCTCTCTCTATTAAGCCGGCATATCCTTAGAATGCGCAAAGTTTACTCCTGGATTTGAGTTAGTAGTACATTTTTTGGGTTTGATAGTAACTGCTTTGAATCAACATTTACCGTATGTTAATCGCTAACATTATACTAATAACATAGAATTGTTTAATCAACACTAATTGGTATGTTTATATAGCCTCCCAATACTAGATCTAGTAACAGTGTAGGTACTTATTTGTACTGCTGCAATTTTTATTAATAAGGCTGACTATCATATGCAGAGCTTACTAGTATTTTGACTATTGCTTGCAGCTGCACATACAACACAATGAGACTGTTTCCACAGTGGCGTAGAGTACACGATGCGGCAAAATATGCCTTGCAGCATTTTCACTGCTGCACCGTGGATCAAACACATCGATTCGATTCCATATACATGGAAGACCAGGGACCTTATTCTGCATTTTCATCGCAATACCGGTCCGTTTACAATCGCAATAATGCTGTCATAATGAAATTTGGATTTTTGTTGCTAAGCGGAAAATAGTTTCACGACGGGTCTATTTTAAATCTGGTATTGCTATATGAAAAAAAATAGTAAAAATAAGGATTTTACAAGTATTTATAGTATTAAAAGGTTTGACATTCAACATTGAGATCGGGATTGTTTCAAGAGTAACACCCCAGGCCAGAAGTAAAACAAATAAGAAAGGTTTTATTAGAAATGTAATGCTGGGGGAAGAAGAAAAGGAAGTGTGTCTGAATAGAAAGGAGCAGAGGTCCTTTCTCTCTGCCTACCCTTTACGGGACTCCGTGTGTATGTAAAAAAAACTGAAGAATGATTCTTACGAATAAAAAACGAATTATTGAGTCTGTTTTTTTAAATAGTGCAGTTTGGACCACTACGGTCTTAAAACCATCATCACCTTCTCATGACAATAACAAATATAACAAAAAAAGAATTAGCTAAATTGGTCCAGTGTATTGACGTGACCAAGGAAAATAGGGATTAATTTATATATATATATATATATATATATAGATTCCTTAGATGGAGTATTATTGAATGACATAATATGCCTATTGTCATTGAATTAAAGATCATTTTGTTGAACTCGTACCAGGTAGTTTTTGTCGCTGTCATTTGAAGGAATCTTTCCTGTGGTTCCCTCTTTGGGTCATATTATTTCAAATTAACCAAGTATTAGTAATTCATCAAGCAAATTCACCTATTTGTTTTGTATATAAAATAAGTTAAATAGCCTCAAAGGTAAAATTCCACTTGTTCTGTTTTATGTAATAGTAATAAAATGATGTTTCTAGATTAGATAACAAAAGAGAATTTTGTATCATATATTGTTGCTTGGAATGGTTTTAAATAAACACAAATCTTATGTACCACAAAAGAACTATCAACCTAATTGTATGTCCGGTTCTAAATTTAGTTTTCAAGCAATTAACCCTTTATTATAAATGCTTAGTTCGTCCATAACTAATCCCACATTTTTCATACGTATTATTCATGTGCAAGCCGATATTCTTTGTTATGATAATAATAGTGTTTAGGGGAAATATTATATCGAAGAAATATGTAATGTTTGATTAGAGGTTCCTACATGCAACTGTTGCTACGGAATATATGGTTGCTATCGAAAAAATAATTGGACTAATCGTTGATTGACGTTTGGTTTATATATGAAAGCATTTAAGAAAATTGTAAAAAAAACACTATCCATGCCAAAAAGGTTCTTAGAATTAATGAAAATTCAGTAAAAAAAACTCTTTCAATAAATGTTTTATTGAAAAAATAACAACTAATGACTCTAATAATTCATGACTAATGTTCGATTTTTACATGGAACAAACCACTACGGGCTTAAGACCGTCTTCTACTGTTATTTCGAAGGCTGGCTTAGTGTGATCACTTTACGTTAACGTTTGCCATTAGGTGGTAATGTTTGTCTCCGAAACTCTTAATCATGAGAATTCTCAACATGTTCAACATGTCGAAAACTCTCATGTATGAAACAAGTAGAAATTTAATAATTAATGAAACATAGAGAAAAAAAGTTGGAAATTATTGAGAACAAGAGAGCAACCAAATTTAAAGACTGCGACTGCTGTCTGAAATGTTTGCTGCTGCTGTCTGAAATGAAATGTTTTATTTACTAGTCTTCACAAATTCACACCCTACTTACTGTATGTAAGGTTATATTTTGTTTGCGATGGATTTTTGGATCGAACAATTAATCTTAAAAATGTTGAATTAGCTTACCTAATGTAAAATGTATTTAGTACTTGCCCGCAAAGCAAAATTGAACTGAAGCAAGCGACCTTCATTATTATTTTACTTAAGATAGCTTATAGGTAGTGTTTTTTGGCAAAACGATTATCAAGGAAAAAATCATACTTTTTTTAAATAATGAAGGTAATATTCTTATTTACGTTAAGTTCGTACATTTATAATCTCCCTTCTATTCTCATCAAATTGAATTTATTTTCAATACTTATGCTTTAAGGCGTTTAATTTAAAATGGCGTGGGAAGAGGAGAGGTGCCCAAAAGATTGGCGGAATGGATCCATCGTCGCAATATTTAAAAAGGGGGATCCCCTTGAATGCGGAAACTACCGTGGAATTACTCTACTGAGTGTTCCCGGTAAGGTATTATCTCAGATATTACTACACCGCATTCGGGGGCCTATCATGGCTGTCCTGAGAGAGCAACAATGCGGCTTTGTACCTGGCAAGTCCTGCACGGACCCAATTTTCTGTGCCAGGTGCATCTTTCAGCAGTGCAAAGAGTTTAACTCTCCAGTCGCTTGTTGCTTCATAGATTTTGAAAAGGCCTTCGACAGCCCACATAGACCATCGATATGGAAAATTTTAGCTCTGTACGGTATACCTCCGAAGATAGTAAAAATGGTGCAGTCCCTGTATGAAGACTCCGAGTGTAGCGTCAAAACGCCAGGTGGTCCTACTGAAGCTTTCAGGATCACCACGGGAGTCAGACAGGGCTGCGTACTGGCTCCATTTATATTTATTATTGTCATGGACTTCCTCTTGAGAAAGTCCATGCAAGGAGCAAGAGGTATACCGATAACACAGAGAGATGGTCTAATGGGCGAACTGTGCGATCTGGAGTACGCGGACGACCTAGCGTTGTTCAGTACGACAGTGGAGGAATTACAGCGCAGTGTTTCAAGACTCTGCGACGAAACAGCACGCCTTGGCCTTCGAGTCAATGCCAGTAAGACGGAGCTCATGGCGAGTAATGCCTGCCCCGATAAACAGCTACCGATAACCATAGACGGTCACCAGGTCTCCCGGGTGGATAAATTTAAATACCTGGGAGCAACCATTACCACCTCTGGTGACCTCGGGGCTGAGCTCCCGATACGTATCGGTATGGCAAGTGGCGCCTTTAACAACATGACCAAGATTTGGAAAGCGGCGGCGTTTAGTGTCGAGACGAAATGTAAACTGTTTGATGCGTGTGTGTTGCCCATTCTCCTCTATGGGTGTGAGTCCTGGCACCTGACCAAAGCCCAGGCACAAAAAGTTTCAGCTTTTGAAATGAAGTGCCTAAGGAGAATTCTGGGTGTAAGATGGTACCACCGCATCACGAACGACGCTATACGCCGGCGCACCCAGCGTGAGCCCATCACCTCTACCATTGTGGGGAGGAGATGGACTTGGCTGGGACATGTGTTAAGGATGCCGAATGACAGTTGGCCGAGGAGAGCGCTGTTCTTCCTCCCATCAGGGTCCCGAAGACGAGGAAGACCCTCTCACACTGTGTTCCGCTCCTTCGAAGCAGAGCTGAGGGACATGGACATGGTGTGGGAGGAGGTCATACACATTGCGCAAGATCGAGCGCAATGGAGAGCTCTTGTTGCCTCCCTATGCCCCTGAGTGGGGTGTAAAAGGGAGAATTGATTGATTGATTGATGCTTTAAGGCATAAACCTTTATCAATTTCATCAAAATGATAGATTGATTGATTTTAAGATATTCTATTTTAACATTGAGCCAGTAATATTGTTTAAATTAAAATTTGAATAAATTCATTTTTATTTAAATTTGATTATTTAAATTACTTCCAGCCCGAAAATGCATGTTTAACAAGTATTAATGTAATAATTTAAAATTGTTTTTTTTTTATGGCATTAATGTAGGTACTTATTCATTTCAATCTCCTAAAAAAGAGCATTTTTATTAACTTCCTACTCCGTTGAGTGAGGTCACAAATGGAAAATTGAATCAATATAATTTTTAACTATCCAAGTAGTGGTTCTTAAACTGGGTTCCATCGAACACCAGAGGTTCGGTGAGTCACTCTCGTGACCCATACCTGACTCATATTAAGAACTTATCATTGAACTCTTTTTGAATTTTCATATGAAACTGGGGAGTTTTGGTACCTCCAAAAAGGTTAAGACCCACTATATCTAAGTACCTATTCAACATTATATTTTTAATTGATGTCTAGAGAAAAAAAGTAAAATACATTTAACATTGATTGTTACATTTACAGCAAGTCCCACATCTGAAACGGAATGTGATGGACCACACCGTCCTTCGAGATCCCGCTCGGGATCGGGGACTTTACCACCAGCTCTACCACCGCCTCCCCGTCGACCAGCTCGAAGATCTCGGACTTCGCTGGACAGCTTCAATTGCGACACTCGTTCAACGTCTTCGAGTCCTACAAACTGTGATATGGAGAATGAGGCCAACGACTTGATATGTTTTACAAGTCCATCTGCAAAAAGCAAACAACATCAGGAGTTGAAGGAGTATATCGACAGCTTACATAAGTAAATGTTTTTTTTAACGAATTTTTTTCAAGAAATTATACTACGTTAGTGAACATATTTTGCTTTTATTAAATTAAAAACGACAACATGTGTAATTGACAATTGTGTACCCTGGTGGAAGGATCGGGTAGAGTAAGTAACAAGTAGTGACGTAAAGACTTGAAGCACACACATTTCTATTTTGACGAATGTAGTGATCTTGAATGGAGGCCCATAGAAAGTCAATCATAATATCGGAATATTTCAATGCAATCATAATCCTCTTAAGTAGTGATATTTCATTTTGTAATTTATTCATGAAAGCTCGCACTGGGCACTTTTGTGGCTGTACTGTCGCGCTACTGATGGGAACTATGTTTCATATTTGAGGTACACGAAAAAACAGTAATACAACATGGTGCATTCTTGAATTGTTTATCAATTTTACCTAGTGGGTGACACATGACACCTGTGCGAGCGTGTAATGTTTTAAAATCAGTAAAATCAAATTCGTTGTTGATTTTATTTTTTAATAATGCTTTGGGTGTTTTGCAGGTTAAATAAGGAAGCAGATCAATTTGCTCTCGTACACGTACCAAAGGATAACATACCAAAATTCTCAAGAAATATTTCCAATAGCTTAGGGTATCCCAACCAGATGCCAGTACCCCATCTGAATCAACAGCAATCAACCAATATAAACGCACCAAACCCTTTAATCAACTTCCCCAATACTCCCTACATCAACAGATCTCTGTCGTCTACCAATGGCGCGGGCGGAGAACCCGAAAATAAACTTTATCCCAATCTTCCGACGTTTCAAAACTTCAACAACCCCTCTACCAATGTTTCTTTGTTCAATCAAAATAATATGGCATTTCAACCGGCTAAATTCAATCCAGTTACAGCCATATACCCCAATTTAAACAATATGCTACCTCAAACCCCTCCGTATCCTCAAAATATTGGCAATAGTATTCCAAAAAGTCAGTCGCTGAATCAAACTTCTTTAGCCCAAAATCAGACAAGCTATCCGCAGTTTAACACCATTCCAAACCGACAAAAAGTTCCTTCCGCTAATGAAACAATTAAGATGTCACCTTCTGATCAAAGTCTATCAAGTACTTGGAGCAGCAGATTATCTCCGGATGATAAATCGAGAACCAGTGAATCTAATTTATCGAGCACTTCCTCAGATATCAGAAAGTTGAACAGTAGTATGAGAGCAAAGTCAGAATCTTCAAAAAGTTATAAGGTGAATTATAAAATTAAATAATTGAGAAATATTTGATGTTTAGTTTTAGATCAAAACAAATCTTTATCCATTCATTAAAATACTATGCTTCAGTTCAATTTGCATAAACAAATATTGTTATTTTTTACTGTCTTTTGTAAATTCAGTATTCTGTATGTACTAAGAAATTTGACCCTTGCAGTATAAAAGATGTCAATTTGATCTAGTATACTATGATTATTTCTCCAAATTGTTCAATATAAAATATGTATTATCATGTGATAATTATATGATACTATCATATAAGATAAAGTTAAATATCATTGATATATTAATATATTCCATCTCATCAGATTGGAATGTTGAAGTAGTTTATACATAGCATAACATCTCCATATTAAAAACTGTATTTCGATTGTTTTCAGTCTCCTTCTCAAGATTCCTTTCTGTCACCAAGTGGATCATCCAATCTTATTGATCTCGGCTTTAATGCAAGGTAGTGTATTTTGAGGTTATGTTTTATGAAATTCTTGAGTCTATCAGGGTTGGTTGGACCCCCCCATGCAACAATCTTATAGTGCGTAAGTTCTACTTCTCAAGCATTGAATTTTATGTGCTACATACTAGAGGCGGCGACTCTTCTTAAAAGGTGACTATGAATAGGAAGACCAACAGTCACCCCAGCAACGTTCTGTGTTTAATAAAAAGTCGTTGTATATTTAAATGTACTCTTTCTGATATGTTTTTTCAAAAGTCTCTAAAGTATTCCCGCAATGAACTGATAACGGGGTATCAAACCAATACAAAACGCATAATGAACTGGTATTATTTACATTCATTGAAAAAGGATTAGAATACCTACATTTTTGTGGCTCGGGCTGCCAACTCATTCCGAGGATACTCAATCAATCAATCAAGGAAATTGTTTAAATAAATATGGCCCTGCTATTAGCTATGAAAGTATACTTGCCTAGCGTAGTAAAAATTTTACTATTTTTTTTATGCAACCACTGCATACTTCTTCACTTCCGTACCTCATCAACATAAAATGTATAGTAGAAATAAAATACGCACTAAACGCCAAAAATGAATAAAATGAGTTGAGTATGAGGAAATGTTCTATAAACCATTGTCAATAGTTTAAATATTGCACTAAGTTCATATCGATGATCTAAAGGCGTAAAAAACAGATCCAAAAATCATCATAGTACTATGTCTGTATGGGGGAAAAATCAGTTTTATTAGATTATCTCAAAATGAAGTTTTGGCGTTTAGTGCGTATTTTATTTCCACTATACAAATGTGAAATAAAATTTTATAATTTTTGTTTGGAATCCCATATCTAGTAGGTAGTATATAAATCAATACCCACAATAAACAAATTATAAGCATTATTCTCTATACTCTTCTCTTGATCTTTCAGTACACCAAATATGGGAAGTGTTAGGGTCAGTGTGTTGGAAGCTTTTGACCCCTTGATGGCGGAACAGACCCCTAGTGGTAAATATAACCTATAATTTTCATCTACTTAACCCTTTTTAATATTCCTTAAATAAACTAATGTGGTATTGTTTTACAGAGTACATGTGTCCTAGTGAATGCTCAAGCAGCGTCTACGAAGAATACGACCCTCTGGATTTCTTGTACGGTGGTAGCGACAAGGACACTCCAATTTATTCAACGATAAACAAAAGAAACGGAGACGTGCCTCCCTCTTCGCCTTTACCGTCTCCACCACCCAAGACATACCCCCCTGCTATTATAGCACAAAATAAGAAGCGGGCAAATACAGTTAGCGTAAGTTCAATGCTTTTTATTTTAAATACTCATATTTTACTAGCTACTAAATTATTTCTTTTTATTTATCCACCTCCTATATTACTTGCACAGGCTAACCCCAGTAATAAGTGTAGTTTGAAATATAGTACTACGTTATGATAAACAGTATGATTTTTTTGTACCGGAGTGTTAATAAGCTCCCACCTTATAATTTAACCGTTGTTTAGTGGACTCGATACCAATTTTTTTAATCCAGTTAGATTCAATATTGCCATACATACCCCATTGCTCTCATCTCTACTATGCAGGCTCTTGTCCCATACTTCTGTATCGGTTCTTCCAAAATTTCGTAACAACCAATATTTTGAATTCCGCTGATACTGTCAACTGATTTCAGCAAACCAACTTAAAATCACTGAGTACAAATATAATTAGAGAACTTTTTTTGATGCGCAGAACCGAAAATTGGTTCCTTCATTCAACAGTCACGTGACTGAAGATAAATTATCAATAACAATTCATTTTACTTTCATACACAAGCACTAAACAACACAACAAAACCCATAGGCAATTCCTTTAACTAATTGTATTATTAAAACATAAAATTCCTCTGTGTTAATGCTAAAATATTGAAAATAAAAAATTGTATGTCACACACCTCTCCCGACAAATGTATCACAATTTGTATGAGTTTAACAGTAGTCACATGGTACTTGTTGGGACCATGCGCAGAAGCACATTACCTATTTCTCTAGTATTATTTCTTCTCAAAGCTTAAAATGCATTAGAAATTGAAATCAAAGTGAATATAGTTGCAAATGATTTCAAACGAACGATTTCCAAATGTCAAAATTCTCTAATTGGCTGCCAATTTGCTTTTTAAAAAAAGAAAAAATAATAAGTATATTGTCATAATAACCGTATATTTTTATTTGCAGAGTAAGCTGTTTGAGTGTGTATCATTTATCAAGAAAAGAAAGTATGAACCGGAATTGGTTGCGTTTTTAGAAATGGTCAAAGATATCAGATGTAAGAAATGATTTTTTATTTTATCACGTATCATGGTTTGGAGAAAATTGAATGATTTTTATGTACCTAATATTGCTACAATTATAATTGCAAGGATCAGCAATGATTATAATCAAACGAAAATTGTAGATTAATAATATATTATGTTCTTTTTTTTAGGTGCATACATCTATTCAGACACGGAGACCAATCCTGGTTATGTGATTGCTCCCAAATCTCAAGGAAAATATTCTCCGGGGACCAGCATAAAATTATTGGTTTATCATGACAAGGATTCGAGCCCTATAACATTCACATGCGATGGTATGTATCAATTTGTTTCTACTCATGCTTGAAATGAAAAAAAAAAAACCTGCAAGGTATCTCTGTTTAATTCCTGGAATACTGAAATTGATAATCATTTTTTAGTTAATCTGCTTTTTACTGTTTTTATTAACCCAAATATAATGCAACATTTTACAACCATTTAATTTTCAAGAAAAAATAACAACTAATGACTCTAACAATTCATTAATAATGTTCGATTTTCAAATGGAACAAACCACTATGGGCTTACGACCGTCTTCTACTGTTATTTCGAAGGCTGGCTCAGTGTGATCACTTTACGTTAACAATGTTCGCCATTAGGTGGTAATGTTTAAGTCTCCGAAACTCCTAATCATGAGAATTCTCAACATGTTCAACATGTCGAAAAATCTCATATATGCAACAAGTAGAAATATAATAAATGAAATAGAGATAAAAGTTGGAAATTATTGAGAACAAGAGAGTATTTAAAAAAATTGCTTGTACCAGTTTCCGGGCTTAATTTCATTGACACGTTTATGAAAAATAAAAAAAACCCTGAGTCTGTTTTTTAGGAGAATGGATTGCGACATCAATATTAAAATTTTTCTATAAAAATGCTGACAACTCTAATGAGACCTCAATAAATCCTCATTCTGAAAATAGTTTAGATCCTGTATAAACAAAAATAAAAATAATAATTTAATAAATAATAATTATATTAAATTATTTAAAAATAATTTAATATAATTTTTCTTAAATTTATTGAAATTAATGTACGCTGTATTGTTACTTATAATTACCTAAATAAAGGCTTAGCTGATTGAATTTTATATCCTTTGAATTATTTTATGAATATTTTTTTTTATCGTTATGTAAATTTGGGAGTCGCGTTATATTTGGGCTAATAGAAACGTAATAAGACTTGTTATGGAGGGTATTATTTTACCTCTGGCTTCCCTAATTATGTTGACTATAAGAGTTATGAGTACATATTATGAACACTATCCTTTATTTATTGTGATTTAATTTTGTCTTCTTTTAGTTGAATCTACAGTGGAACACGTCATACTGCATGTTGTTTGTGAACTAGACGGTGAAATTAACGAAGACATGTCGGTTCACACGTTAAGGGTAGGTCAATATTATTTTATCAAAATATTATTTAAATTTTTTGATGTTATCTTAAATGTGAACCTTGTTATTTAGTGAAATATTTTTTTTTCTATTATTACCTACCTAAGTTTAAGATTGTATTTTAAACATTTTTTGGGATTACAACATACATACATCCTCAGTGGCACAACCCGTGGTGGTTCTTAGCTGATACCTTCCAGTTCCTTTGCCCCAGAGCCCTGCATTCTTGCAAAGACGTCATCAACCATCACTGCTTTGGCCTTCCAACGCTTCTTCTTTCTACTAGATCATAGAAAAACACTCTTTTTGGTAGCTCCAGGTTTTGTCCAAGCCTTCGTAGTCTGTTAAAAATCTTTATAAACTTGACAATGCTGATATCCTGGCTGAGACATGGTGTTGTATCATTTTTGCCCTACTTCGCCTTCTTCAACAGGTCCATATATTCAGCGAAGAACCTTTGGACAATCCCCAAATTCAAGATGCAGTCATATTGTTATATGATTAAACACTTCAATATCAGACTGAGTAATACAACATGTTATGTTGTGTAGATTTTACAATTACTCATTTTAATTTCAAGAAAGCATGCATTTAGTAACAGAGCGGTTGATGTGTGGAATAAATTGCCTGAGAGTGTTGTGTCTGCTACTAGCGTCAATCAGTTTAAGAACAGACTAGACATTTATTTGAGAAACAAAGATATGGGCCTATCAGCTTGACCTGCCTACACATTACAAATAATAATATTTAAGTGTTAAAAATGGAAATCTACAGTGTTGCTCACGATAATTAATTCGAAAGTTATATTATGATTCTTTACTTATGAAATTCTTATTTGTTTTATTATATTTGCTTCCAGGTTTGGGGTATGAGTGAGTATTTGACACCAGGCAGTACACTAAGCGAATATGACTATGTGCGCAAATGTGTCAGATTAGAGAAAGACATCATGCTGTGTCTTCAATCAACATGTGATACGACTTTAGCTAGAACAGAAAGAGACGACACTAGAGACAGTCTTCTCACTTTAGAAGAATTAATACCAAACCAAAATTCAGCGCCTGCTATATCTTTTCACAATCTCTCCATTTTATTAGGTTAGTATCCATCTTTTATTCAAATCAATAGCTGCATACACACGTAACGATTTATCTTTACGATTTGAACGATAATCGCGCATTTTTCAATTGTTTTCTTGCTAAGATTTGAAAAATGAGCGATTATCGGTCAAATCTTAAAGATAAATCGTTACGTGTGTATCCAGCTAATGAGGTAAACAAATTCTAATTCATAGGTACATGGGGCAAAAAATGTTTTTAATGAGCTTGAGAATTTTTTCATAGTAATTAAGTTATGTACTTAATTAATTTTTGTATGTTGGCACATCATGCGTAAGCTACAGACTCTATGTTAAATTTTTGTTTCCTTGTGATTCTTGCAAATATTACTGTAGTAATGTTAGATTCAATTTCCTGGAATTCATAAAAAAAGATTCATTGTTTTTTTATTTATTTCTAAAATAATAGTATCTTTAATAAGGTAATGCAAGACGGGTATCAGCTTGCAGTGCAATAATTTTAAAATGTACCCACTTATTTTTATTTTATTGTAGTACAGTAACTATACGCTAACCCCTTCTTTGAATGCTCCATCAGGGCATCATAATATTGGCCATCACTTGAGAAAAGCCTTCCGCCCAACAATCTGGAGTAGCACTTTAACAGTCCAAGTGCCAGTTTTAATGGTCACAAGAATCTAGACATAATTAGAACGTTGTGCACTAACAAAGCCAATAGGCAAAGAAGAGATATTAACAAAAATGGATATAGTCATATCCTGGCGCCAAATACATGACAGCAGTCGCAGTCTTTAAATTTGGTTTCTCTCTTGGTCTCAAAAATTTCCAACTTTTTTCTCTATATTTCATTAATTATTCAATATGGGATTTTTCGACATGTTGAACATGTCGAGAATTCTCATGATTAGGAGTTTCGAAGACTTAAACATTACCACCTAATGGCAAACATTGTATGTAGAAGGCGGTCGTAAGCCTATTGTGGTTTGTTCCATTTAAAAATCGAACATCAGTGATGAATTGTTTGAGTCATTAGTTGTTACATATTCGTTTAGCTTAAGTATTGTTGATCTGTGATGCCTGTTTTTCTTAATATTGAGGTGCTAATTGATTAATTTACAACAATTTTCGATCCTTGCAGAAACTCTTGAAAGAGAACTTTCCCGATTATCGTCTTCTGTGCTAGAAGCTGGAAACCCCAGAACTGGATCAACTGCCCAAGCCGTCAAAGCAATATGTACCTTGTTGGGGAGTGTTGAAACCTTACAGATATCTAACTCGCTGGCTGCTTTGATAAGCGCTTGTTCTCAGGTAATTTTCATTCTCTTTCTGTGTTAATTTTCTTTGAAATGAAACAAAACATCGAAGATCTTACTGATTTTTGTTTTCTTTTAGTCACAACCAGATTCCAACATAATGAAACCGGAGATACTGCAGGAGACTGGTGATTACTGTTCAGTTGGATTAAGACAAACCACCATTAGAGATACTATCGGCTTGCATTGTCAAAGGCTAAGGGAAGCAGTCAAAGCTTTCATAGCCATGTATTGTAAATCAAACGTTGTCGATTTTCAAATAGACGAGAGTCCTTACTCTTTGCCGACTGAAAATGAAAGTAAGTGATTTAAAAAACCACCAAGTCTTCCAAAATGACCCACTTTTCGATCAATTTAAGTGGCACCTGAGAAATTTCGATCAATTTTAGTGGCACCACACCAAAATTTTAGAGGAACCGTTTTTACGTCAAAACTACTCATGTCAATTTTTTTCTCGCATACCTCTCTTAAAAACAACAATCAAAATAAAATAATTGATTATTTTTAGTAAGAATATTATTGTGCTTTTGTTTTCATCATAAATGTGTGTTATATTTCTTGGTCAAAATGAATTTGTTTAAAAGAAAGCGAATTTGGCAGCTGTTATGAGATTTAGACTTTTGGAAATCGTTCGCTTCAAATCACTTGTAGCTATATTTACTTTAATCGATTTCATGCAATATTGCTCACATTGGTTGAAATCACTTGACATTACCCGCAAATTTGAAAATTTTAGCTGATGCTAAATTTTAGCGGAACCAATACAGAATTTGGACACTAGTTTATGTATGAATGCATTAGATTGTATTCTATTTGTGTTGTTTATTGTCTATAAATTCTGCTTTTTGTTTTAGAATCAATGTGTGTTTCTTCCGTTACGGAATCAGCCCTTTTCTATATAGAAGCTGTGCACAGACAACCGGTACATTGGAATCATGACGAATTTGTTATCCATGCACAAATATTCCATGGCACTAAGCTATTAAAAGGATCTCGATCTACATTGGCATATCCATCTGAAACATCCGGTTTTTACCCTAGAATAATATTTGAATCATGGTAAGCAATACAGTTTTTATAAACATTACAATTAATTAAAAAAAATAAAACATTGTTTTTCTCTAATTTGTTGAATTTTCAGGATAAATTTGGACGAAATCAGTATATCGGGATTACCGAAAGAAGCTCGACTGGTGTTGACCCTTTGTGGTCGAACTTTGGCCACTCCTGATAGTCAGAATAGCTCAGCAGTAACGGAGAAGGATAAGGGTGCTGAAGCCAATCAAAAAGAGTCACCGGAGAAACAAGATGACGATGAAGAGAATTCAAGTCAGGTTCATATAGAACAGGAAGAATTGGGATGGGCCTCTTTGCAACTCTTTGATTTCAATGGGTAAAATTATTGGATCTATTTTCGTCTGTTTTTTTATCCTTCGTTTTAAAGGCTTTCGATATAATGGAGTCTAATGTTGTCCATTCTTTGGAGACGGCACAAACCTGTGAGGTTTTGCCTTTTTATTAAAAAAATGCCAGAAATATTTTGAACGAATATTATAAATTCATTGCCTATTTAACCGAGGAAGACCCTCTCATACTGTGTTCCGCTCCTTCGAAGCAGAGCTGAGGAATCCGGACATGGTATGGGAGGAGGTCATAAACGTTGCGCAATGGAGAGCTCTTGTTGCCTCCCTATACCACTAAGGGGGTCCTTAAGGGAGTTTGGATTGGATTTAACCAATATGATGGATGCATCTGTTTTGGATAATGTTGACATGGGCTATTCTGGCAATCGCATCAATCAACTGACAGTTTGTCAAACTCAAAGGTGGAAAAGTTTATACAGTCAAAAGCACTAAGAAGTTTTCTTTAATTTTCTAATGTTTCACGCAACTTTTTTAATTTTTTCATCCATAAGAACTTTCTCCTGATTAGAGAAATTGATCCACCCGTTAAAAGCCAAGAATAAATAAAAGATCCACAAACAAACACAGCACTCAATGACAGTTTATAGAAACAACTAATATACTTATTGTATATTTTGAAGTGATGAGCATGGATCGGTATAGTCTGCAGTTAACAGCTGCAACCAACACACTGAATGAAATGTATTAAATTAAAATTATGAGCTATTCTTTCTGATGTATGATCTCCAGTCAATTCTTTTGTGTTTCTTAGATAGAGCAATCTAGTCTCATTGTTTATTTTCATTCATTTTCTTCTTTATTATTTAAAAAAATACTAATCTTTTATTATTTTATGTACAGGATGCTGGTTTCTGGAAGTTATATATTGAGTATATGGCCGATGTGTGCTGACAAAAGGTTAGGGCCGGCTCCCGATCCTAAAGAGCATCCACCCATCAACCATCCTCTCATCCATATTGGTAACAACTATTTTTCTTACTCCCGATTCTTACGAAATACCGAAGTATCAAAATTCTCACTATATCCGATCATTTGTCTTATTCTGTAGATATTCCTTCGTACTGCAGCGCAGGCGTATTTTGGAAGGAAGATACGGAAACAGAATTGTATTCTTCTCGGCATTCATTCACCGCTCTAGACAAGCACACTCAACAGCAGTTGGTACACTTGATAGATCAGGGACCCTATCAGAAGATGCCAACTGAATATAGAGAGGTAAAAAATAAATGTTTTCCTAGAACACTTCTGCTGAAACAGTTTCATTCTATGCTCATCTTTATATGAATTTTTATTTTCTTTTTTTTAGATACTTTGGGAAAAGCGTCACTATCTAGTGGGCATCCCAGGTGCTCTGCCCTTAGTTCTTTTGGCCTCGATCCATTGGGATGCCACCAGTAAAAGACAGCTAATGCATCTTCTTGATCAATGGACAGCACTCTCTCCTCACGATGCCCTGCATCTCCTATTACCATGGTGATTATAAACTGATAAATTTTAGCAAAAACAGAGGTGTTTCCGAAAACATTTTATGTATTTAGGCCCCCCCCAAACAATTAAAAGGCTCTACGAAGCTGACCTTCAGGCCGTTGGCGTTGACTGGGGTGCGGCTGCTGGAATCGCAGGAGACAGGACCGCATGGCGAGGACTTGTGGAGTCCATATGCTCCAACTAGGGAGCGGACATGGATAAAGAAGAAGAAGATACTACATGGTTTTTGGATGAAAATTTGTGATGTTGAGAGCTTTACGAAAAATATGTGGAATGAATGAATCTGTGAGACATAGATTGGAGTGAGATTCTTAGGAAATAATGCGGTATGTTGTGTTAGTGTGGTTTCAAAGTTAACATAAGTTGAGAAGGTTTGTGCATGTTGAAAGAATGGATGCGAGTAAGCTTACAAAAATAAGTAATAAGGCTCAAGTGATAGGTATAAGAATGCGATCAATCACATTGATTCCGTCCTCAAAGAAGTCCAGGTGAGAAGCAAAAGAAATTTGTATGAGAAACGTGATGTATGCGAAAGAATTAAGTATGCTTAGATTAAAAGTGGAAGTCTTTTCTCTTATCATTTCCTACCTAAGGGATGGGTTAAAATAAAAGATGAATTACCCCATATATGTTTTGTGCAAATGATTAGTTTTGTTTAGGATCAGTATTTTGTAATTTATTTCTTAGCTAACATCATTTTTGAGCTAGGTATGTGGTTCTTGATTCATTCAAAATAGGCACAGATATTTGCATAAATAATAAATCTTTTACCAGTTTATGACGATTAATGTAATGTATCATATCATGCCAATAGTTCAGTCATCCATTTCTTCATACCAATTATTATTGAATTTGTTTAGTTTTCCTGACGAAGGAGTTAGAGAGAAAGCTGTCAATTGGTTATGGAATTGTGATCTCGACCTGCTCATAGCTCTAATACCTCAATTGTGCCTGGGTCTTCGTTACGAGTTTCATTTAGCATCGCCACTGGCCAGACTTTTACTCGCGAGAGCCTTACAATCTCCCAGATTTGCACACAGACTCTATTGGCAACTTGTGCATGATATACCTGGCAATTCTCCACAGGTAAACAATCAATTACTTTATATCATGTGTTAACTTCAAGGTTTTTCAAGCTTATGAAATGTGCTTTCTGTTTCTTTAGAATTCCAGTGAAGAGTTTCTTGGAATATCTTTAGATGGTGAACCGACGCTGGCTGGAGGGGAACCTGATTCGAGTATCCTTGCGACGTCTAGATGGGTCAGAAGAAATCAGCTCATCCTCAGAGCTCTTTTAGCTTCTGTTGGTGAAAATTTAGCCGAGCGTTTATTGAAACAACAACTCCTTGTAAAAGTAAGATTCTATTTTGAATTTACCATATAACCAACCCTTTATGACCGAATCACTCCAAAACGAGTGCAAGGCTTATAAAAAATACCCTTCTATTCTGTAGTGATTTGGATGTCATATTGTTAGGGACCAGAATTTTTCAAATTTGCGATATCACCCAGCTTAATTTGCAATTATGCCCAAATGACACAAAATTTTATGATTTTTTCAAAATAAAACAGAAGTATGTTTATAACGATAAATAAACATGACAAAATTTGCAAATTATGAAATAATTAATCACAACAATGCTTAAAAAAGGTACATATATGAAAATAGGTGCCAATTTTCTGCGCATGAAATTACTTAACCAAGACATTGAATATTGTGAAACTACAATAAGAGGTAGAATTTGCCTCACAGTGTGGATACCTTCAAGAGAGATTCTTGTCTCCTTACAAAATGCTGTTTACTGTATTTCAATTAATACCGAAATCTATAACACCAATCTTTGAAAAATAAAACGAAAAATTCAGGTCCCTACATATTATTAACTTTTCTAAATGGAGGGTTTTTTTACTAAAAGTTTCCACTCTGATTTCGAACTCGTGTAAATAAAATTGCAAATTATATATTTGATTACTTATCACGATATGGTTGAATAACTTTTTCAGGGTTTGACGGAAGTTGCAAGTTCGATAAAGAACTGCAAAGAGAGTGTCCGTAATCGTACGCTGCAATCTGGAATGGAGAACCTCGCCCCTCTAGTCAAATCTAATAATATTTGTCTCCCGCTATCCATATCACAAGATGTCTTGGATATTGATGTCAAGTAAGATATGTTTAATAGTAGCGTTTGTGTATACACTTACTGAAAGTTCATTTTAGTACATTTAAACATAGTCGTACTTGCACAGTGAAAGTACAATGAATGAAGTTGTTTGAATCTGAATCACGACACTCAGGGTTGAAATATCAGTTACTAGCTGACCCGCCCGTCAATCTTCGACCTAATCCAGAATAAAAAAACAATTTTACTTATTACATGAATTAAATAGGTACAGTTTATGACATAAAAACTGAATTAAATTTAGCTAATAATTCATTTCATTACACGTATGTAATAATTATTGTTGATTCGGATGCGGGATGAAGTTTGACGGGTCATAAGTTTGTAATAAAAACAATAAATTCCTCTATAGATGTGTAACTTTTTAAAAAATCCAAGAGATGGCGGTGTAGTAGAAAATACATCACATGTGATACACGTTACGATATTCTATATGTTGTTGAAAGAATAGACATCCATCAAAACCAAATTTTACCGAATTATTATGGTAAGATTGAAAAGGACACAAGATCCATTAAAAATAATTTTGACATTATTATTATTCGTATGGCTTCGGTTTTTTTTCCCAATTTGTATATTTTCAACTTTAAATGTTGAGGTCGACCTCTGACCTCTAATTGACATTAATAATAAATGAACTATCTAGTTTTTAATTAATCCCTTAAAGTCAAACATAGTTAGTGTTACTTTTGAGGTAAAAACTTTGTTCAATGATAAAAATATGAAATGATCAATGGCGATTCTATGCAATTTTTCCGTATTTTGATAAGAGTTAAACCATCTATTTCAGATCTTGTTCGTATTTCCCATCAAACACATTACCGTTGAAAATAAACTTTGTCAGCAATGACAATGCTATAGTTCCTGCTATTTTTAAGGTAAGCGTTTTCGATGTAAAAAAAAAAACATTTTTTCTAGATTGGTACTGATTAATACTGAAAAAAATATTTTCATAAAACTATAAAAATACTCGCTACTAATGTATAGATTAATTCAGTACTTTAAGAATTACAAAGTCTATACTATATCTTAATAATTAATTGAAATTCTTTTATCAAATAAGTGATATAAGTGAAAGAGTAATTGAAGACATAAGTGGATGAAGGCGTTATGTCGCAAAAATACAAAATTCCACTTTTTTACACAAATAAAGGTGTTAAGTAACGCTCTTTCACATGAACATAATCACACCGCTCAAAAATGTGCTAAAATACGATTTTCTCAGTGGATGAAGGAGTTACGTTACATATTAATTCACCCATAACACGATTTAACGCGGATGTAAGTGTTAAGGGACTTTAATACATTCATCCATTAAAAACGCTATTTTGCAAATACAGATGAAGGCGTTATGGGAACATATATCTTTGCTATAGAAAAATATCTAGAACAATATGTGTTCAAAAATTTAACTCCTGATATCTCAGTTCCATATTGGTGTAACATAACACCTTCATCCACTTATGTCTTCAATTGTTAGTAATGATATTGGTGATAACAGATTGGGGATGACCTGAGACAAGATACTTTGGTGTTGCAAGTGATCAGAGTGCTGGACCAGCTGTGGCTCATGGAAGGGTTAGACCTACGGATGGTTACATTTGATGCCATTCCAACGCAATTTAGGAAAGGTACTTTAATTACATTTTGTGTGCACTCTTGCACTCTTAGTATAAGAACTTGCACTTAAATGCAGAGACATAACTGAGTTTATAACTAAAGAGACACCTAAATTGAAATACTAAAATTATAATGGTGTCACTCAGAGTTGAATAATGATGCAGTCATTTGCTACATGACTTCCAGAATAGGTTATTTGGGGGAATGATGAGAGAAAAAAAAGCTTTGCATAATATGATAATTTTATATCCTAAAGACCCTCGGTAGCCTTGTGGCATAGTTTTCTAGGCGGGTCGGAAAGTTTCTATGTGCTTCACTTGAAATTTCGACCCAGGGTAGGCCTGTCGATGATTCATTAAAAATTGGCACTTTGAGCGGGTGGAGAAACCAGCAATCATTAATGAAGTGTATTGCAAATCCTTATGGTAAAACTATAACTTTGATTGAAGATGTCCTAATACTTGGATCTACAATTAGTTTTAGCAACTCAAGTCACTATTTTATTTTCACAGGAATTATTGAGATGGTTTGCTCAGCGGAAACTTTGAGAGTTATCCAGGTGGAATGGGGCTTAACAGGTTCATTCAAAGATAAACCAATAGCGGAATGGTTGGCCAAACACAACCCCTCCGAGTTGGAATACGAAAGAGCTGTAACTAACTTTACTGGTAAATACTCTTTGAATATAGTTGTTTATATATTTTAACCAATAAGTGAACGAATCACTTATTGGTTAAAATGAACGAATCAAAAGTGTATTTGTGTTCACTTTGAGTGAGCACAGATTCATTTTATAAAAAAAAAATTTTAACAACTTATTGAATTGATTTCAGCATCTTGTGCGGGATACAGCGTTGCCACATACCTGCTCGGCATTTGTGATAGACATAATGACAATATAATGCTAAAAACGTCCGGACATTTATTCCACATTGACTTTGGAAAATTCTTGGGTGATGCTCAGATGTTCGGTAATTTCAAAAGGTACGATGAAACAAAACAGCTAAATCTTTCACAGACTTTTACACCTATTCTTCTTCTTCTATGTCAGCCGTCCCTCCACTGCTGGATGTAGGCCTCTTCCAAAGTTTTCCACCTCTTTCTGTCCTGTGCAGTTTTCAACCAGTTTTTCCCCGCGACAGGAACCACATCACACACCTATTACAGATTGTAATTTTTTTATCTTTTGTTACAGAGATAGAACACCGTTTGTACTGACACCAGATATGGCTTACGTCATAAATGGCGGTGAACGTCCATCGCAAAGATTCCACCATTTTGTAGAATTATGTTGCACGGCTTTTAATATAGTTCGTAAACACCAAAATCTTATTTTGAATCTGTTCTCTTTGATGGCGTCATCGGGCATTGCCGGAGTCTCAGCGGCATCGGTCGGATATGTAAGAGCCGCATTGCTACCAGGGCAGACTCCGCCAGAAGCGGCTGCAGCCTTTGCCAGACTCATACATTCTGCAATAAAGTAATAAAAATACTTGTGCCGTAATTCATACTACTTGTTTGTACATTTTAATTGTGGAAATATAATTCGTTTTGTTTGTTTTCAGATCTAAATTCACTCCTATAAACTTTTTCCTCCACAACTTAGCTCAATTACGGGCGGGAGAACAATCTAGTTCGTCCAGTGGTCTCTTATCGTTTATGCCAAAGACATATATGTAAGTATAATAATGTATGCTCTTCTTCAAGCAATTGAACATAATAAACCAGTACTAATTTGTATTGAATCTATTACAGAATGAGTCAAGAAGGAAGACTGACAAACGTAGAAGTGTTAGGTTATGAGAAACGCTACGATCCAGAGAAGTACTATGTGTACACGCTCAGAATATACAGACAGGGGCAGGCCACTCCCTTTGTGCTCTACAGAAGTTATAAACATTTCACGGAGTTGTATCAAAAGATTTGTCTGCATTTTCCTCTTGCCAAAGTACACAGGTGAGTTTTTTTTTTTATTTTTTCACAGCATACCTAAGCCAATATTAATTTGTTCATGTCTTTAGAGATTAACATATTCAACTTAGGTACTATTTTATGCAATCATTACATTAATTGATATTCAATTTTTTTTTATATTTAACAATTACGTGACTATTTATGACAAATTTCTATTGTGGATGAAATACCAAAAAGGAAAAAAAAATCTTCTACTGCTGTTTGAATGTTTTGAAGGCTGTTTTAGTATGATCACTTTATCTTATGAGTGTTCACCCCTAAGTTGAGTTGCTTGTTCAGATATCTATAATATAAAAGGAAATCGGGTTAGTGCGAACATAACTCGAGATTGGCCGAACAGATTTTTATGATGCTTGGTTTGTTGGATTCTTCTCCACTCCGGATAACAGGATAACTAATAAAACATATAAAAAAGGGATAGAAAATAATATTAAAGTTAACTGACAACAACGTCATCTGTGAAAAATGCCATAACAACGCAATTTTTATTTACTTGACAACCATTGAGTTTCAAAACATTGCTACGCAGATTTTTGATGGAAATTCTGACAACACCTGTTGGGAAAGCTAGTTACTGATAATTTTGAAGCGGTTGGTAGCCTAGAAGGTTCAGTCACCGACTTTTGTAGTGGACTTTGTATGTTTGATTCTGGGGTCTGATCATTTTCGTCTTTCATAACACAAGCTTTGCTTTCTGTGAAAGATCTTAAAGGTGTATTCGCAGATTCCTTTTGTAGAAAAATTATGCTAATTTGTTCAGATATGGTGAACTGTATATTTTTGAAAAGTGGAAAAATTCTCATAGGCTTTAAAAAGCAAAGGAGAATTTGATAGAATGTAAAAATTTATTAACTTATTGTGTTATTACAACAAAAATATATTCTAAATCATAAAAAAATATACGCACAAAACTTTATGTATATTCTCGCAATATTATTATTCTTTTAGTACATGAATCAACAACAGCAATGCTACAAAAATTAAAGTCAAACAGTGTAGTTTCTCAAGACATAGCTTTCTCTCAAGCTCATGCATCCGCTTCACTTCCCGAGTCTTCGTTATTCCCCTGCTTGTTATATAAACTACTGTGGTAGCTTCCGCGTTTTTTAGATCTGTTTGCACTCAGATCGAAACTAATTTTAGAGCTACCATCATTGTCATTTTCGTCACTTTGATACTTCATGTTTCGTATATTGTTCTGTTTAGGCTTGAAAGTGAGTAGTTCTTTGTGTAAATTTTGTCTGTGTGCCGCGACTTGATCCCAACTGCTGGAAAAACCCGAATTTGTTGCCGAGTTGGTTTCTTCGATTCGGCTGGCTTGCTGTGCAGCTAATGGGTTTCTAGATTTCGGTTGGGTTGTTATATTTTCTACTGTGTAAGGCGGAGGTGGAGAAACGCTGCCGCTGTTGTTTGCTGAAGGGACTGTATTCCTGATTGTCGGCTTAGGGGGTTCCGGAGCAACAGATCGCGCTGTGCTAGAATTTGCTGCTTGACTTGTTGCGTTGTTTCTCGCTTGCACAGAAGCAACCGCAGCTTTGTCGATAGTAACACTTGCAACAGGTTTCGAGGCATTATCCTTTTTGCCTTTCTTATCTTTTTCTTTTGCTTTGCTTTCCTTTGGTTTTTTTTCTTTGCTCTTTTTGTCTTCCTTTTTGTTCTTATCCTTTTTCGGTTTTGCACTGGCTTTAGATGTACTAGGTTTGCTAGCTAACTCGGAAACTTGTCCGTTGCTTGTGCTAGGTTCATTTTTTGGTGTGGTGCTAGTTGATTTGGGAGTTGTTTTTGGTATTTCCGTTTTAATCCTTGGCTGATTTGTTGTTGCATGAGAATCTAAAATAAAAGCATTCAGAGTATTATACAAATGAAATTAACTATCAGTTATAGATTAAATGCGTGTCAAAAATTACCTTCAACTATGGGCCGGTATCCTGGTGAAAATAAATCATCGGAATAGGGTCTATAAACCGCAGATCCCGTATTCAGTGGAGTTGTCTCGTCCACAACAAAATTACTGAAGCTCATGCTTGCTCTGAATCTCTTGAAAATCCCCATCTTGGTGTAATCCCAAATTCACACTTTGATTCTGAAGTACTGTGGGAATAACCAACTCCAATTGAAAATGTTTATCGATCACCTGTTGGTTGCACACTTTGTCATCTTTGAATGAGTCTTGCAATTTCAACACTGTTTTGTTTTAAATGTAAATAGTTTTTCTTTGTTTTCTAAATAAATAATATAAATGACATCACGGATATATAATTCCACTACGTTAATACTATTGTTCACTTCACTAATTTTTGCTCTTCTTGATAACTTTTACACTACATTCTATATGTGCAGTTAGCTAATTCTTGATTAATTTAAAAAATAGAGATTACAAAAACGGTTATCAGCCTTTTTATCTAGATCCATTAATTCCCTGAAGCAATCTATCCATTGTTTTTATCTATTTGCAGATAGCTGGAAATAAACGAAAAATTTGTTATTATTGATGAAAAAATAATAATATCGTATTATAAAATGTTAATTTATTACAGTTTACCTGTCGGACTCGGAATGGGTCGCTCCAACACTAAGCAAGCAGCCGAGAGGAGGTTTAATGATGTCCAAGAATTCTTGCGCTCTCTGTTCAGTTTAGCCGATGAAATCGCCCATCACGATTTGGTTTATACATTCTTCCATCCGATGCTGAGAGACCAGCAAGATGTTGGACCGCAAAGAGTAAAAAACAAAAGTATGTCAATTTTATCTTCCCGTGTCCTATTTTTTTTTTTTTTTAATAATAAGATTAGATTGTGCATATCGTAAGTAGATACTACTTGTGTAGATAAGCCATATTAATATGACTATATCACATATCCAGAAGAAAAACATCATAATTCAAAATATGTCTTTTTTTCAGGAGAGTCATTTATATTTTAATTAAGCTCTATATGTTGGACTCTACAGAATAAGTTGTAAATTCTGAGAGTAAAAGATAATGACTTTCTATACAAAGGACTAAATTTCTTCTGAAAAACTAAATAGTAAAATTTTGTTTTGACTTGTTATTTTTTTGTGATATTTTCAAATGCATATTAAAGCTAGAATTTTAGCTAGAAATACATATTTCTAATTGTGACCTTCTAATACAATGGGTTCCTAGGGAGCAAAAAATCGGAGAGTATGACAATGTTTTTTAGTCACTACGGTAACCACACACCAATTACAATTACGCCACTTTAAACGAACAAAGAGATCCATATTTTACAATCCTTGGTGACATTAATTTAAAAATGGGATTTTCAGACTTGTGATGTTTTTCTCCCCGGTCAATGTTATGATTGTATTGTTAGTACCTCATTTGCGCTTATGTCTAATTTTGCGACCACTTTAATTTTCACATGACTCTTATTTTGTGTATAACGACAATATACCAACAATAACACGGAGAGATAAATATTTGAGGCCAGGTGTGACGCACCACATGGATATGCGTAACAGTTTACTTACTCTATATCTAAAATATTTCTGCCTTTAGTCATTTTTCTGTTGATTGATAAAGTTTATTCACAACTCATTATACACTGGTAAAACCTTATCAGCTCTTCTTGGTGCAAACTATTACTAACTGGTCTTTTATGCTATTAAGCCACGGCTACACTATGGACAATGCTGGCCAAGTATAGGCTCTGGTCCATCATGGGCAAGTAGTGTGACTGCTTCACCAATTACCATTATCGTCCAATGTTTGACATTGGCCATTTCTTGTGTACTTATCTATCAAGTCGGCAAATATCGCCAATACTGATCCAGTGTTGACAGCTGTCACGTCTTCTAGGTTATTCTTTTCTAGTGTTTTGTACCTTATTGTTTTTTATTTTGAGAAACAGTTAGTTTTGAACCGAGACTTCCGGCCAACGGTATTAGAAACCCCCTCATTTTTCCAAATTAATGTTTAGACGTAATATGGTACTCGACTTAATTTATGCATGCGCAAAGTATACTTAATTACCCTTAAAAAATATCCTCAAAGAAAAAAACCCACGAAGACAGCCATTCTTAATGTAAAATCATTGAATAACTTCACCATAATAAGGAGGTGGCAAATTTATCAAATAATATTCTGCGACACATTTTCGCCAAATTTTTAAGAATCTAGACTCATCATCCTATAAATAAAGCAATTTTTGTGCTACTATCAACCAAATTACACTTTAAACTTATTTCTCATAAATAAATTCATAGATTCATTCCCGTTTTATTAAATCTAAAAGTATATTCCAAGTTCTTACCAGTTTCACTCCTTAAATTTTTTTTAGTAAACTTATCTATATATTAATATTATAGAATATGTAAAATATAATAAATATAATATATTAATATAAAAAATGCAATTTTTTCTGCATGGAGCATATTTTACATTGATTTGTATGGGAAAATTGTAAAAAAAAAAATTGAATCTAAGGTACCGTTCAAGTATTACGTAACGCATTTTTTAACATAATTGACCCCCACCCCCCCGAGATGCACCGTAACGCTCTTTGTTACCCCTCTTCCCATTCTCTAAACTTTGCCTAACGCACATATTACAACTATGTATGCCTCAAATCACAATTATTACTTGAAAGTAACTAAATACCTTTATTGTGGCGCCGGTAATAGAGTAGTAACGTTTTACAAGAATAACCCCCCTCCCCCCCTTTTGCGTTACGTAATACTTGAACGCTCCCTAACCTTTTTAGATGGATCATGTATTTTATTTCAGTGAGGTCTTGTTTACTGTGGTATTCAAGCTATGCACAATGACACTACAGATACACCTTACACTGTCTCTTTTGCACTTTCATCATTTTACTGCCGGCAGTGAAAGAAAGAATGCTTTGTACTTTTCTCGAAGAATACTGAGTTCATAATGTTAAGCATGCTTTTCTTTTCTTGGAAAACATAGCATTAGTGTTTATGTCACGATAGAAACCACATTTCAAAATGTTTTCATATATTATTATTATGCTACATTTATATTTTTCTCAGGTGACATCCAACGCAACATGGGCGAAAATGACGTTGGAGCGTTGAAGATTACTGTACAGTATTCTGCTGGAGTTCTCTCTGTTCTGATATTACATGCCCAGTCATTGCCCATGATAATGCAGGGAGTTCCTCCGTCACCATATGTTAAGGTCAAGATATTATATTATTTACATCATATTTGAGTTACTAAAGTTGCCTATAAGTTAATCAAAATTACATATTCTATCATGGTCAAAAAATGGTTAAGAATAAACGCTACAAAAGAAACAATATATCCTTAAGACTTATTTAGAGTCTATAACCCGAGAGTTTGTCCCTGTCATGGCTGCTACAAATTGCACTCCTTCTGCTCATATTTCCGTCCAATCTCTGATATTGCGGAGCCAGGACATCTATCTAGTGCTCAAGTCTCTTTGACTTTATATTTTGCGTATCAAAATCAGGTGCTCCTACTTCTCTCCACTGAGCACATGTCCGAAATAGGACACCTTCCAAACTTTGATATCAGTCAGCAACTGCCTGTCCACTTTTTTTCTCTGGAGCACAATTGCATTACTTACCCTATCTGTCCATGGAATGCGGAGCGTTGTCCATGCATCCACATTTTAAATGCCTCTATAGTGCTTCCAGCGAGTAAGTGCATGCGAGCCCCTTCTATACCCCTACTTCCATGTTGTCCTTAGACCGTCCGTAGTGATTCCGTCAGTGATTGTTAACAAAAAATATAATGGCCCCTAAAGAGACCATCATATTTGACACGCATTTACTCGCTGGAAGCACTATAACTGCTTCATAGTGCTCACCTTGAGGGTCCATGACTACCCCTATGATCAGAGATAGCATTAAACCATTCTTTGTCGAGTTGAGGTTCTCGTTACAGAAAATATTCCTCATCTTGTTGAATGCTGCATGAGCCGCCTCTATTGATTTCTTGATTAATTCTTTTCAGCACAAACACTTCCTAGATATTCAGAGTTTTATACATTTTCTGTGTCAGGCCCCTATGACATTATAAAATATGGCATTATAAAAACTATGTGTTATATTTAGGAAGAAATATATTTGAAGCTTTCATTTTGATTTTTTTTCTATTTTTAGGTTTACTTAGTACCTGACCCATCAAAGGAAACCAAGAGGAAAACTAGAGTTCTCAAAAAGAATTGTCATCCGTCTTTCATGGAAATGGTTAGTCATCAATCCTTCACTCTATCCATCTATCTTTACACAAAATATATTGGAAAAAAAAACAGCAAATTTAAACTGTTTATTTTTTTTCAGTTGGAATACCGACTCCCATTGGAGGTGATCAGAGGAAGAAGTCTGCAAGCGACAGTTTGGCACCACGACCCTTTACAAGAAAACCAATTTCTCGGAGGCGTTCAACTGCCTTTGCATTCCTTGGATCTGACTAAAGAAACCACTCAGTGGTATACTCTACAATACATTCCTAGATGATTTTTTAAGTATTTTGCCTACTCAGATCACGGATGATAAAAAATCGTATTAACTTAAAAATATGTTTTGTGCTTGCCACATAACTAACGAAATTTAATATTATTTATTTTTTTAATATTTAGTGATGAATGATTTTTATTAAGTCAAAAATGTAATAATGCTGTAGGTATAAATCACAAAAATGAAGAACTTAACCAAAATTGATTCTTGTCACTTGGTGTACCATCACCAATTTGTTACCCAATATTGTTATTGAAAGAAAGAAAATTGTTTGCGGGAATGAAATATAATTGCATTTAAAATTTGCTTTATCTATTATAAAGCTTTGAATTTGATCTTATTATGAAATTTACCCAAGGTCTGCTTTTGAATTGTTTTTTTTTTTTTCTTCAATTGAATACTAAAGATGTGACTGAATAAAAATCTTATGTATTTTATCTTTTATTAGATTCTTAATTGTTTTTTTTTTTCACTAAAAATATTTAGTTAAGTATTTATACTTACTACATACATGGAGTTACAGTTTATAGTTATATATTTTTTTTAAGATTTATAATCATGAAATTACTTTTTAATAACAATCAATAAACTAGTAAATAGGTAGCTAATAATATATATATTTTTTATTTTATACATATTATTATTTTGTAAGGAGAAAAGTTTATTTTATAAAAGAGTTCGTATCTGGATAGTTTTAGGGGTAAAATCATATAAATATCCTTCATTTTAATCCAATATAGGAACGCATTATCAATAATAATTATTACAATTGACATATCTATATGTTTTTGTGAATATATTGCAATATTTTTCCATAAGATGAAATTAACGATGCTGTGCATTCTTATATTATTATTGTGTTAGAAATGTAGCTATGTAACCAAAATGACTGATTGAATCATTGTATGTTTAATCATCATGTCTAAGATACTAAGTTGGATGTAAAATTTCACTATAATTATGTGAGTTTTTGACTATGTACATAGTTTTGTATTGATGTAACCATGTAGGTATCTAGAACTGAATGTTAGGTTATGTTTGTAACGAAGTAATTATTATAACCCCATACTTTATTTATTTATTCAATTCTTGTGTTTCTTTGCGCAAAATCTTGTCCATTACATTCAGGTAACATGTCTTTCCTGTCTGTAACTTCATTATTTTATCTGCTCCATTACTTGTTATTTTTTAGTTGCTACACTAATCCAACGCTTTGTCTGTAAGTCGATGGTTTCTATGACAATTATTGATAAATGTGTACACGTGGGAAATGTGATAGGTACATGAACAGAGGTGTTGCTACATAAAACCTTTTCTAGTGGTGTAAATACCAAATTATCAGTCGTTCTCAACGCGGTAAAGTAAAATTATTATCCTTAAGGGACGATATAGCTGACTTTTTTTGGATCATTTAAACAATCAATGACCATTTTCTATACATCATGTTTTGCTGCCAGTAATACAAAACAACGAATCACATTGAATCATTTTTTTTTTAATTCTTTCCTTTCAAAGAAAACTGCCTAGAGGATGGGGGGTAATTTAAATGCCTTTAATCGCTTACAGTGTTCTGGGATATAGGGTCTTAAACTGTCCTTTAGGGAGTTTGTAAAACTAGAAACCCTCAACGGGAGTATTTTTCTGTATGTCTATATTGTAATCTATTAGGATATAGGTACAAAATAACACCTTGCACAAAATGTTTTACACTTTTCTAGTATTTTACATTTTTGGTACCCCCTTTTTGTAATATCGCTTATATTTTTATACAATTTGTATTGTATGGTTAACTACGAGATGATATATCAATATTATCTATTCCTCTTTGTAATGTTTTCATAAAAATAATGATATATCGTAGTTTATAGATGGAATGAGTCTATTATTAACATTGAACGGTGCAAATATATATTAAACTACTAATTGTTAAGAAAAGCATGGTTGATTTGATTTGCAAAGGTTCAATAATTTAGAAAAAAAATGAATCTCTGCTCACTCAAAGTGATCACAAATACACTCTTTGACTCTTTCACAGTAAGCTACTTAAAGCTTGTGTCGTGAAAGAGGAAGATGGTCGGCACCTGGGATCGAACCACGACGTCGTCCGCACGAAACAGTACGAAAGCCGGCGCTGTAACCGCCAGGCTACCAACCACTTTTAACTAATTGGATGTCCAAATAAAGTATTAATTTTTCCACATCCTGACTAGTGGAAAAACAAATTTTTAAATTCATAAAATTTTTTTTATTATTAAAAATTTATTATATTTAAAAGCCTCTGCTGATTTGTATACTATTTGTATTTGGTGGATAGGATTTTGCCCATGTAACGGGTCTTGGTGGATTGCTTTTAAGATTTCGTGCATATTTGCCAAATTTAATTATTCTTAACATATTTCGGTGTTTGTAGCTGTCGTACGCAAATAGCGCTGTTATAAATTGTATACTTAAACGTACCACTTCTCAAAAAATTATATTTATTTGCAATACATTACCGTCAGCACGAAATATGTAATAACATTTTGGAAAAAAATTTGAGCAATTGTATTAAGACTACATATTATATGTATATAAGAAAATGATGCAATATTTTTTTTCAAATACTTTCAATCAAAATGAAATGCCTTGAAATCACATCACACTCTTTATATTATGCAATCAATTTTTATTAAATATATTATTATCAAGAAAATTGTGATCTCTTGATTGAAAATTTTCCATGAAGTTTTGCCGATTCCTTTATCATTTGTTAGCTAAATATTGTTTGAGAGTAAGTCTATGGCTATAACTTGTTTATTTATACTTAATCCTTTTTGTGTATTAACTGTATGCTTTAGATAATAAAGCCTCTAATCCTTGCCTTTATTGTTTTTATTTCTATTCGAATTTGTTTTATTTTTTATTTTTGCATCAATGGGTTAAAAGGTATAAACATTTGGGTGACTGTGTAATGGAATAGAAGTGACTGGAATAATGGTATGTGCGCTTATTTATGCAGATGATCTAGTACTTATAGTGTGAAAAAGATTTGCAAGAACTTGTGTCAAGTGTGGTTGAAAATTGTTCAAAAAAGGGTCTTAAAATGACATCAAAGGTTTTGGTTTTTTAAAGGGATAAAGCATGAACGAATTGTAAAATAATCGTGGAAAATGAAGTGTCTTGAGCAAGTGAATCAGTACCGATATGTATTTAGGAAGTATGCTTAGTAGGGGTGGAAAATTGCTGGTAGCAGGGTGGGTGGTGCACTAAGACCTATTATGAGAAACAACTTCTCACTACAAACTAAAAAACTAGTGCATTACGCAATCCTCTTACCATCCATGATGTATGGATGTGAAACGTGGACATGGACGATAAAAGAAGAATGTTGTATAAATGCAGTAGAGATGAGTGCTCTATGAAGAATATGTGGAAAGACTCTGTGGGATATGAAAAGAAATGAGAATAATAGGAAAGAATGTGATATAGAAGTTAGTATTGTGACAAAGATGAATGTCAATAAGTTGAGATGGTTTGGGCATGTGGAAAGAATGGATGCAAAGAGAATTTATAAGGCTGAAAGGAAAGGTGTAAGAAAGAGTGGACGATCGAAAATGACATAGATCAAACACATTGATTACGTCCTCGAGGAAGCCCAGATCAGAAGAGAAATAGTATGTTGGTGGAAGAATCAAAAGAAGTGTGCTTAGAAGAGAGTGGCGGTCTATTCTCTCTGCTACACCTTACAGGACACAGTGTGAAAAAACATCCTGGTCACAGTGCGGAAGATTCAGATCATTGCAGCAAAGTTGAAAACCCTAACAATCTATAATGAACTACAATACATAATATCCACTTGAGATAAGATATAGTACTGGGAAATGAGGTTGGCTAAGAGTGTTTACCATACTTCAACCCATTCAGTTTTGGATCGGTATTGAAGTAATGAACTAAATGTATGCATTGGGATTAATGAGAATTGAGACCAGTAGATTCTTGGAAAGTCAGCAATTTAAATACATTGAACATACATCGCAGGTGTTTTTATGAGGTTATTGACACAGCCAACTGGTGGTTTTGTTAGTTTTCTTTTTGTGGCAAGCTTCCGATGTGACCAGAGACCTTGTGAGAAAAAGATTATCACTGTAGCATAACTTTTAAGTATACAAAACTAAAAAAAATCAGATGACAAAGAAAAAAAATATAGATAGAGTCTTAATGAGTGAAAGTCATTCTTATTTTTAAACAATAATCCTATCTTCATGTATTCAAAGAACGGGATTTTTCAACCTATTGAAGACCCTCATGATGGGTCGAATATTTGAAATTTGACCTCTCAGAAGTGGCGAGGTCATTAAAGTGAAGAAAAATTGAAAAATATCGTAAGCATTGTTTTTTAAATTGAAGTAAGTACGGGGCAATATTATATTATCTATGGTACAGGGTGGGGCAGAATGGACTCCCTAGTTTCAAACACTCACTGTAGAGCGCGCAGGTGGGTTAGCGGAGTGGGAGTAGTAACGTTAGGTGGGAGAAGCGACGCCATTTTCATTTCAGTAATCAGAAGTTGCCATACAGTGGTCCGGTGAGCATCGAGGGTTTGTCGTAGAAACATTCGTTAAAAACAATGATACTGTGGTGGCGACGCAGAGGGCTTTTCGTAGGCTATCACTACTGAAATGAAAATGGCGGCGCTTCCCCCACCTAACGTTACTACTCCCACTCCGCTAACCCACCTGCGCGCTCTAAAGTGAGTATTTGAAACTAGGGAGTCCATTCTACCCCACCCTGTATAACTCTGTACCTCGGAGGTATAGGACATTATCTCCGTATTGCCAATTTTTTAGTAGCAGGTAGCATCATAATTTGAAGTGGAAAATTTTTGGTTGTTTCAAAGATGAAAGTAAATAAGTTGAGATGGTTTGGGCATATTAAAGAATGAATGTTAATAAGATTCCAAAAAGAATTTAGAAATCTGGAAGGAAAGGTGTAATAAGGAAGGCGTGGTTGACCACATAGCACGTGGATGGAACACGATAATCCCGTTCTCAAGGAAGCCCAGGTGAGAAGCAAAAAAATAAGGGAGATTCTATGAAAAAAGCTGCTAACCTAGGGTAGCCCAGAACTCATAGTATATTATAACAGCCTTTTCGTGTAAAACATATCTTTGCATAAAAATTCATAATTTTACGATTAAAATGAATTTATCCTTGGAATTATTATAGAAACTTTAAAATGATATCAACTATTGGAGCTTTTTATTATCTGCTTTAGAACTACATATTCAATATTAATCGGTACTTTAAGGGAGACCCACTGAAGTTACGGACCTCAAATTTTACGTGCTTGTGTTCAGGAGCATAAGACCAACCCGTATACCAAACTTTATGAAAATCGAAGAAATTTTTTTTTTCTTTTTTAGCCCTTTTTCTAGAACAAGTGAAATTTTCTTTGGATACTTTAAGAGGGTTTCCCTGAAGTTACAGATCTCAACATTTTACTGACTCATCTACATCGAGGGGCTAACCGTTCTACCAAATTCCAATCAAATCGAATAAGAATTACTATGAGTTATGGGTGCGCACACATTTTTGGCGCACGCGTACGGGTACGCGAAAATTTAAAAAAAATATTTTTTTTTTGCATCTTTGGAACCCTCGAAAACGTCGAGAAAATTAATTTCAGCGAAATCTATTTTTTTTTTGAAATCCGATCACAAGACTCATGTATATACCATATATGTAATATGAGTAATATTATAATGACTATTCTGAAATGAAAAACAAACGATTGAGTTGCGTCGTATCCAATTTTTATTGCGACTTGACATTTCTGTATTCTGAAAATATTTTATCCCAATACATTAGATGCGTAACTACTGGCAACCGATTAAGTTCTAAGCAAGATTAGAGCTTCTTGCGTTGAGTTGGAACGTGAATTTGAGAATACCAGTCAATGACTATTGTTCTGAAATGAAAAACAGACGATTGAGTTGCGTCGTATCCAATTTTTATTGAGACTTTTCTTGACATTTCTGTATTCTGAAAATATTTTATCCAATACATTCGATGCGTAACTACTGGCAACCGATTAATTTCTAAACAAGAGCTTCTTGCGTTGAGTTGGAACGTGAATTTGAAAATTCCAGTCATCGTCGTAGGCTGAAAGAATAGATGTAGAAAATTATGGATGGGACCCTCCCTTTTAATTTTTTTGCTTAATAAAATTATTTCTGACCTCTTAATCCGGGGCCCGTGACATATTTGATGTGTTTAGATCATGTTTATATAGAAAAGAGTGGAGCTGGAGATAGATACGTTTTACTGTCTAGCTATGTATATCGGTCACCGCATATACCTACTATGTGTTCTGTGGGTCACCGCGTATGGGTAAGAAAAATGTTACTTTGACACTGGTTTGACACAAGAATTTATAAAAAAATGCGAGTAATAAAAACACGATGTCCTGATAATCTATAACAATCACTATTTATTCTATGAAACAATCTGTAATCATTATTAAATCTCCATGCATCAATATTTATTTTCATTTCAGTCATAATATTTATTTTGTTATATTTTCACACTTGCAACATTGTAAGATGGCGGGAATTTAAATCAAAGATAACATTTACCGCGCGAATTCCAATAAAATGTTTCAATTCGAGTATACTTTTTTTAAACGCGAAAATTGCACAACTTTCACCTGTCAGTAACTATTGCATAACAGACACCTTCATGTTTTATCATATAATATTTTTGTAGGTATTGTGTGGGAGTATGTCCGAGGTGATCAACTCCTTATGGTGTAATAACGATCAGTATTGCGGACACTTGATTTAGTATTTAGGTTACATTCGCGCGTGCAATACATCGAACTCAATCTGATCATAATAATATCGTATCGGGGTATTTTCAACAACGATATTGTTTATATTTTATTCAATAGGTAATATCAAAATTTGTAATTAAACATTGAAAATCTTAAATTAAAATATGTGATTGTGAAAAGAAAATTTGTGCATAATCCTCGAAGAAAAATTTATATGAAAGTAGGTATGACACAATATTATTTAATTACCTTTAACTCAAAAATAATTATGTTTCATTTGGTAGACTAGCGGTTACAACGCCGGCTTTCGTACTGTTTGGTGCGGACGTCGTGGTTCGATCCCAGGTGCCGACCATCTTTCTCTTTCGCGACACAAGCTTTAAAAGTAGCTTACTGTGAAAGAGTCAAGGAGTGTATTTTTGTGTTCACTTTGAGTGAGCACAGATTCATTAAAAAAAATAAAAATTTTTTTTTCATGGAACTAAAATCATATCCTTCTTGAAATAGACGAAAAATCTCATTTCACTTTTAACAAAATTAGGGAAATATACGTAAAATTATCTATTAAGATAGGTAATAAAATCGTATTTTCAATCCTATCTACTGTAGGTACCTACTTACTTTTTTCTTTTAGGCTTATAGGTACCTACTTGTTGTTAATCGTGTAGTAAGGATTATTTTCCAAAACTATAGCAAAATGGAAAACATTTATACCTTTTCGAAAAGCTTATATTTGGGGAAGTTTTTCCTGTAGTTTGTACGCCAAGTGTATTAGGTGTATTTTTTTTAATCGAATTATCTTCAAATCTTCATCTTTAAATCGAAATAAAAAATGAAAAAAACTGACTTGATTTTAAAACATTGTATTTCTGAGGTTTTTGAAATTTTCTTCTTGATTTTTTACGTCAACCATTTATTCATTAAGCTATTAGAAAAATGGATTTTTAGTTTCCAAAATAAAGTAGGTAGGTACCTACGTTCACTTTTTTCACTTTTAGGTCAAAAGGTGGAAAATTGGAAAAAACTCTAAAAAATTAAATAGCTCGAAAACCACTGACCCTGGTGAATGGGAACAAAATTATTGCAAATAAGCTCTAGTATAACCCCTTTCAAGGAATTGGTCGAATTACCAGTCAGCCTGATGTATATGGCAGGTACCTATTCATGGATGGGTAACCTAGTATGTACGGGGAACCAGATTCGCACCAATAGAATCCTTGCATAAAGTGCGCATGCGTGACACTAACAGTAGATATTAAAGTTTTTCGGCATCGCTATCAAGTTCACAATGGTCCTACGGTTATAGTCGCCGTCGTTGGTATTGATGGTTGTTGGTTCGAATCCCAGTGGGGGCGGACCTTTTTTTCCGTTTTTTTTTTCTATTTATCCGTTTTTTTCTGTGAAAGATGTCTAAAGTGTATTTGTGTTCACTTTGGCTGAGCCAAATTCATAAAAAAATAGGTTCGTTAGCCTATTTTCATGACTAACAGTCATGAAAATAGGTTAGGTTAGGTTAGGTTAGAACATAATTATTTAGGGGGGTTTGGGGGGCAGAGCCCCCCATACATCTTCGCACACACCCCCGAATCCATTTTACCCTCTGCAAACCGAATATATTTGAATTTTAGGCGCATTTGAATTGTTGACGCCATTTGAATTTTTAGCGCGAATCTGGTTCCCTGTACATACTAGGCTACCCATTCATGGATACCCGCATAAAAATTTCTAAGGGGGAGGGTAAATTATTTTTATGCTCAGGGTTCAATCAAACACGTATGAATTTCAACTATAAAGTCATCAACTAACTAAATGTTTGTATAATTTTTTTATATAGTTTTATTGAAAACCTGCGCATCACCAGATAAAAATGATTCTGTGATAGATAATGTAGAATAATATACATGTTTTATCTCCCAAAATTAACATGCAGATAAAACTATTAATTTGGTTTGCTTTACGAGAGTTTGATAAAAAAATCGATCCTTCTTTACCAGGAATTGTATCAGATGGTCTGTGTGAATAGATACGATGGTGAAGAGGTTGGTAGGTATATCTAATGGTGGTGATGGCGCGAACGACGAAGGAGGATAATTTTTTGAGGGAGCCAAAGGTTCACATTAATTTTAAAATAATGATAATTTGTGTTTTTGAAAAGCAGCTATCATTTCGTCAGTAGATATTTAGATAATACACACAAATATATGTACCTACCTATTTACGACATTCGGCGGCTTTAGACAAATGATTCTAAACCTACTCATATGTACCTACTTACCTACTTGACCATGCATTAGATCTCAATCAATTATGACATTTACGATATGAACAATATTTAATCGTTTCTTTCCCATTTCGTTGTTATCCGATTATGATCGGGTGATTTTTTTGTCATTCCATACATCGCGGCTCATACGGAACACTCTATGACAGGGTGGAGAGGCGATTCTTTATAAATTCCTTAAATTCCTATTGTCTGCCGTCAATCGTCCACCTCGGCTACCCAATGCTTGTGCTAATGTAAATAAATAAACACCTTTATTGGATCACTTAACCACCCAATAGGCAGACTTACAAGCTCGGAAAAACTCTTCGCAAAGATTTCGTCAATGCTTTAACATTTTTACGCTGTTTTACACATAAGTTTGATTTACACATTCATAATAATATAATATTAAAAGTTTTCGAAAATCGTTTATCATGTTGATAGAAAGCAAAATTGGGTGATGGCACCCACGCGAGTTTCCCAATTTATAAAAGTTGCATGTAAAGGAGGGAGTATTTTATGTTATAGCAATGTATTTCAACATGATTAAAATATATCAATAAAATTCAAGGAGTTTTAAATACCATAACACATTAAATAGGCACATATTATAGGTAATGGGTGATGGAGGTCGTGGGTTAAAACCCTGACCATCTTCCTCTATCACGACACACGCTTTTAGAAGCTTAATTTTAAAGAGTCAAAGAATCTATTTATGTTCACCTTGAGTGAGCACGGATTCATTCAAAGAGTCAAAGAATCTATTTATGTTCACCTTGAGTGATCACGGATTCATTTAAAGAGTCAAAGAGTCTATTTATGTTCACCTTGAGTGAGCACGGATTCATTTAAAAAATTGCTCCGATAGCTTATTTATTCGCAATTCCATTCAAAGATTTTGTTGGCAGGTAGGTTGATACCTACCTATTACCTATTCTAGATAAATACCCACCTATCCACATAAGCAAACAAAAGCCGAATCATGGAACATGATTGCAACCATTATTGAAGAGCTCCATCCTTATCCGTATCTTTTAGACTTCCTCTTGACTATAGTGTGAAAAATAAATCAAATTCACTAATAGTAATTTAATATTAATAAGGATAAATAATTCCAAAATCGTAAGTTTTGTTTCTAACCACACAGTAGATGATAAATAGGCATAACAAAAAAACGAAAAACTCGTCAAAAAATTCGCACCAAAAATGCTAAATCTTAATTAATTATAGGTATCAGTTTTTGTTTTAGTGCTATTCAGGAACAATGAATACCTACTAATGAACATTGCCTACAATATTTTAATAATTCTAGTATATTGTGTTGTTTTTGTTTATTTTCAGCAAAGGTAGGAATATTGCATCAAAATGTCTTGGATAGAGCAGCCAGGGGATGGGTTCGAAGGCTTGGAGATGGGAAAGTTGAGGCTTGACGAGGCTTACTTGAGATTACGCACAGACTCTAACATCTGGCTGTACACATTATCAGAAGATTGCTACCGGGTGAGTTAACATTTCAAAAACCAAATCTATTAGTAAATTGATGAGATGTACTTACTTAGATCAATGTTCTGAAGAAAAACAGGGATATAGAAGCAACAAAGAAAAAACAAGCAGCAATATTATATGAAGCTGATGTAGAAATGAAATTCGGCGCGTACTCTCTGGAAACTACTACCTTTCCTATGTCTTTTAATACTCCATATTTAGCATAGCTTCGCGTATCCACTATATAGTTTGCTTCTTCTAACGGTGAAGGTAGGAAAGGTTTCTATGCCAAACTCGTATATCGCTGAAGATTCAAAATTTTCTAAATTAAAATAATGTTCTTAGGTGAAAAATAATATTGAGATATTGTGAAACTATCAAATAACAAAGCACACCACACTTTAGGTTCCTACTTTCGGATAAATTTTAGAGAGTAATCTAGCTGAGCGCAGTGTTTCAAGACTTTCAAGACTCTGCGACGAAACAGCACGCCTCGGCCTTCGAGTCAATGCCAGTAAGACGGATCTCATGGCGAATAATGCCTGCCCCGATAAACAGCTACCGATAACCATCGATGGTCACCAGGTCTCCCGGGTGGATAAATTTAAGTACCTGGGAGCAACCATTACCACCACTGGTGACCTCGGGGCTGAGTTCCCGCTACGTATCGGTATGGCAAGTGGCGCCTTCAACAACACGACCAAAATATGAAAGGCGTCGGCGTTTAGTGTCGAGACGAAATGTAAACTGTTTGATGCGTGTGTGTTGCCCATTCTCCTATATGGGTGAGTCCTGGCACCTGACCAAGGCCCAGGCACAAAAAGTCTCATCCTTTGAAATGAAGTGCCTAAGAAGAATTCTGGGCGTAAGATGGTACCACCGCATCACGAACGACGCTATACGCCGGCGCACCCAGCGTGAGTCCATCACCTCTACCATTGTGGGGAGGAGATGGACATGGCTGGGACATGTGTTAAGGATGCCGAATGACAGTTGGCCGAGGAGAGCGCTGTTCTTCCTCCCATCAGGGTCCCGAAGACGAGGAAGACCCTCTCACACTGTGTTCCGCTCTTTCGAAGCAGAGCTGAGGGACATGGACATGGTGTGGGAGGAGGTCATAAACATTGCGCAAGATCGAGAGCAATGGAGAGCTCTTGTTGCCTCCCAATGCCCCTGAGTGGGGTGTAAAAGGGAGAATTGATTCATTGATTGAATTCATTCATTCATCTAGCTGAACTGTGTTGTTGGAAACGTACCCTTAAATCTTTAGTTGTGTTCATCAATCTCAACCCATGTTATTGTTGTTTAATTGAAAAACTGAAATGATGGCTCTTTTCAATTCACAGTGCCCATACAAAAGAAATATTAAAGTTTCTGCCCACGAAGATGCCGTAGTGGCCATCAATGTCGCACACAACCAATACTTGAGGATCACGAATGGCGATTTGGGA